>JAEOAD010002619.1:0-166688 GCA_036365145.1 Orientallactaga sibirica
CAGTACAATGTTGACAATGAAGATGTTTGTTTTCTCAACAAACTACTTTACAAATGAGGCAAATCTACTAACATCTCCATCTTTTTAGATTGCATTAACAAGGAAAGTTTGAACTTGCTGCACTCAACTTTCTTGGTAGGAAAGCAAGTGATTCCTAGAACCCAATGAGCTTATTTCACACAGTACAATGTTCGGCAATGAAGATATTTGTTTTCTCAACAAAGTACTTTACAAATGAGGTGAATGTTCTAACTTGGCCATCTTTTGAGATTACATTAACAAGGAAAGTTTGAACTTGCTGCACTCAACCTTCTTTGTAGGAGAAATTAAACTGATTCTAGAAGCGAATTAACTTATTTCACACAGTACAGAGTTCGGTACTGAACATGTTTCTTTTCTAAAGAAACTACTTTAGAAATGAGGCGAATCCACTAACTTGTATATCTTGTTAGATTACACAAAGTAGGAAAGTTTGAACTTGCTGCACTGAACCTGCTGCATAGGAAAGCAAGTGATTCCTAGAATCGAACTAGCTTATTTCACATAGTACAGTGTTCGGTAATGAAGATGTTTGTTTTCTAAACAAACTACTTTAGAAATGAGGCCAATCTACTAAGTTGTGCATCTTTTCAGATTGCATTAACAAGGAAAGTTTGAAGTTGCTGCACTAAACCTTCATTGTAGGAAAGCAACTGATTCCTAGAACCGAATAAGCTTATTTCACACAGTACAATGTTCGGCAATGAAGATGTTTGTTTTCTCAACAAAGTACTTTACAAATGAGGCGAATGTTCTAACTTGGCCATCTTTTGAGATTACATTAACAAGGAAAGTTTGAACTTGCTGCACTCAACCTTCTTCGTAGAAATTAAACTTATTCATAGAAGCGAATTAACTTATTTCACACAGTACAGTGTTCGGTACTGAAGATGTTTCTTTTCTAAAGAAACTGCTTTAGAAATGAGGGGAATCCACTAACTTGTACATCTTGTTAGTTTACACAAAGTAGGAAAGTTTGAACTTGCTGCATTCAACCTTCTTCGCAGGAAAGCAAGTGATTCCTAGAATCGAACTAGCTCATTTCACATAGTACAGTGTTCGGTAATGAAGGTGTTTGTTTTCTAAACAAACTACTTTAGAAATGAGGCCAATCTACTAAGTTGTGCATCTTTTCAGATTACATTAATAAGGAAAGTTTGAACTTGCTGCACTCAACCTTCTTTGTAGGAAAGCAACTGATTCCTAGAACCGAATGAGCTTATTTCACACAGTACAATCTTCGTCAATGAAGATGTTTGTTTTCTCAACAAACTACTTTATAAATGAGTCGAATCTACTAACTTGGCCATCTTTTTAGATTACATTAACAAGGAAAGTTTGAACTTACTGCACTCAACCTTTTTTGTAGGAAAGCTACTGATTCCTAGAACCGAATGAGCTTAATTCACACAGTACAATATTCGGCAATGAACATGTTTGTTTTCTCAACAAAGTACTTTACAAATGAGGCGAATGTTGTAACTTGGCCATCTTTTGAGATTACATTAACAAGGAAACTTTGAACTAGCTGCAATCAAATTCTTGGTAGAAATTAAACTGATTCCTAGAAGCGAATTAACTTATATGACACAGTACAGTGTTCGGTACTGGGGATGTTTCTTTTCTAAAGAAACTACTTTAGAAATGAGGCGAATCCACTAACTTGTACATCTTGTTAGATTACACAAAGTAGGAAAGATTGAACTTGCTGCAATCAACCTTCTTCGTAGGAAAGCAAGTGATTCCTAGAATCGAACTAGCTCATTTCACATAGTACAGTGTTGGGTAATGAAGATGTTTGTTTTCTAAACAAACTACTTTAGAAATGAGGCCAATCTACTAAGTTGTGCATCTTTTCAAGTTACATTAACAAGGAAAGTTTGAACTTGCTGCACTCATCCTTCTTTGTAGGAAAGCAACTGATTCCTAGAACCGAATGAGCTTATTTCACACAGTACAATGTTCGGAAATGAAGATGTTTATTTTCTCAACAAAGTACCTTACAAATGAGGCTAATCTTCTAACTTGGCCATCTTTTTAGATTACATTAACAAGGATAGTTTGAACTTGCTGCACTCAACCTTCTTCGTAGAAATTAAACTGATTCCTAGAAGCGAGTTAACTTATTTCACACAGTACAGTGTTCGGTACTGAAGATGTTTCTTTTCTAAAGAAACTACTTTAGAAATGAGGCGAATCCACTAACTTGTACATCTTGTTAGATTACACAAGGTAGGAAAGTTTGAACTTGCTGCACTCAACCTTCTTCGTAGAAATTAAAATGATTCCTAGAAGCGAATTAACTTATTTCACACAGTACAGTGTTCGGTACTGAAGATTTTCTTTTCTAAAGAAACTACTTTAGAAATGACGCGAATCCACTAACTTGTACATCTTGGTAGATTACACAAAGTAGGAAAGTTTGAACTTGCTGCACTCAACCTTCTTCGTAGGAAAGCAAGTGATTCCTAGAATCGAACTAGCTCATTTCACATAGTACAGTGTTCGGTAATGAAGATGTTTGTTTTCTAAACAAACTACTTTAGAAATGAGGCCAATCTACCAAGTTGTGCATCTTTTCAGATTACATTAACAAGGAAAGCTTAAACTTGCTGCACTCAACCTCCTTTGTAGGAAAGCGACTGCTTCCTAGAACCAAATTAGATTATTTCACACAGTACACTGTTCGGCAATGAAGATGTTTGTTTTCTCAACAAAGTACTTTACAAATGAGGCGAATGTTCTAACTTGGCCATCTTTTGAGATTACATTAACAAGGAAAGTTTGAACTTGCTGCACTCAACCTTCTTCGTAGAAATTAAACTGATTCCTAGAAGCGAATTAACTTATTTCACACAGTACAGTGTTCGGTACTGAAGATGTTTCTTTTCTAAAGAAACTACTTTAGAAATGAGGCGAATCCACTAACTTGTCCATCTTGTTAGATTACACAAAGTAGGAAAGTTTTAACTTGCTGCACTCAACCTTCTTCGTAGGAAAGCAAGTGATTCCTAGAATCGAACTAGCTCATTTCACATAGTACAGTGTTCGGTAATGAAGATGTTTGTTTTCTAAACAAACTACTTTAGAAATGAGGCCAATCTACTAAGTTGTGCATCTTTTCAGATTACATTAACAAGGAAAGTTTGAAATTGCTGCACTCAACATTCTTTGTAGGAAAGCAACTGATTCCTAGATCTGAATAAGCTTATTTCACACAGTATAATGTCGGCAATGAAGATGTTTGTTTTCTCAACAAAGTACTTTACAAATGAGGCGAATGTTCTAACTTGGCCATCTTTTGAGATTACATTAACAAGGAAAGTTTGAACTTGCTGTACTCAACCTTCTTCGTAGAAATTAAACTGATTCCTAGAAGCGAATTAACTTATTTCACACAGTACAGTGTTGGTACTGAAGATGTTTCTTTTCTAAAGAAACTACTTTAGAAATGAGGAATCCACTAACTTGTACATCTTGTTAGATTACACAAATTAGGAAAGTTTGAACTTGCTGCACTCAACCTTCTGCGTAGGAAAGCAAGTGATTCCTAGATTCGAACTAGCTCATTTCACATAGTACAGTGTTCGGTAATGAAGATGTTTGTTTTCTGAACAAACTACTTTAGAAATGAGGCCAATCTACTAAGTTGTGCATCTTTTCAGATTACATTAACAAGGAAAGTTTGAACTTGCTGCACTCAACCTTCTTTGTAGGAAAGCAACTGATTCCTAGAACCGAATGAGCTTATTTTACACAGTACAATGTTTGGCAATGAAGATGTTTGTTTTCTCAACAAACTACTTTACAAATGAGTCAAATCTACTAACGTGGCCATATTTTTAGATTACATTAACAAGGAAAGTTTGAACTTGCTGCACTCAACTTTTTTGTAGGAAAGCAACTGATTCCTAGAACCGAATGAGCTTATTTCACACAGTACAATATTCGGCAATGAAGATGTTTGTTTTCTCAACAAAGTACTTTACAAATGAGGCGAATGTTGGAACTTGGGCATCTTTTGAGATTACATTAACAAGGAAACTTTGAACTAGCTGCAATCAACTTCTTCATAGAAATTAAACTGATTCCTAGAAGCGAATTAACTTATATGACACAGTACAGTGTTCGGTACTGAAGATGTTTCTTTTCTAAAGAAACTACTTTAGAAATGAGGCAAATCCACTAACTTGTACATCTTGTTAGATTACACAAAGTAGGAAAGTTTTAACTTGCTGCAATCAACCTTCTTCGTAGGAAAGCAAGTGATTCCTAGAATCGAACTAGCTCATTTCACATAGCACAGTGTTCGATAATGAAGATGTTTGTTTTCTAAACAAACTACTTTAGAAATGAGGCCAATTTACTAAGTTGTGCATCTTTTCAGGTTACATTAACAAGGAAAGTTTGAACTTGCTGCACTCATCCTTCTTTGTAGGAAAGGAACTGATTCCTAGAACCGAATGAGCTTATTTCACACAGTACAATGTTCGGAAATGAAGATGTTTGTTTTCTCAACAAAGTACCTTACAAATGAGGCTAATCTTCTAACTTGGCCATCTTTTTAGATTACATTAACAAGGAAAGTTTGAACTTGCTGCACTCAACCTTCTTCGTAGAAATTAAACTGATTCCTAGAAGCAAATTAACTTATTTCACACAGTACAGTGTTCGGTACTGAAGATGTTTCTTTTCTAAAGAAACTACTTTAGAAATGAGGCAAATCCACTAACTTGTACATCTTGTTAGATTACACAAAGTAGGAAAGTTTGAACTTGCTGCACTCAACCTTCTGCGCAGGAAAGCAAGTGATTCCCAGAATCGAACTACCTCATTTCACATAGTACAGTGTTCGGTAATGAAGATGTTTGTTTTCTAAACAAACTACTTTAGAAATGAGGCCAATCTGCTAAGTTGGGCATCTTTTCAGATTACATTAACAAGGAAAGTTTGAAATTGCTGCACTCAACATTCTTTGTAGGAAAGCAACTGATTCCTACAACCGAATGAGCTTATTTCACACAGTACAAAGTCGGCAATGAAGATGTTTGTTTTCTCAACAAACTACTTTACAAATGAGGTGAATCTTCTAACTTGGCCATCTTTTGAGATTACATTAACAAGGAAAGTTTGAACTTGCTGCACTCAACCTTCTTCGTAGAAATTAAACTGATTCCTAGAAGCAAATTAACTTATTTCACACAGTACAGTGTTGGTACTGAAGATGTTTTCTTTTCTAAAGAAACTGCTTTAGAAATGAGGCGAATCCACTAACTTGTACATCTTGTTAGATTACACAAAGTAGGAAAGTTTGAACTTGTTGCACTCAACCTTCTTTGTAGGAAAGCAACTGATTCCTAGAACCGAATGAGCTTATTTCACACAGTACAATATGCGGCAATGAAGATGTGTGTTTTCTCAACAAAGTACTTTACAAATGAGGCGAATCTTCTTACTTGGCCATCTTTTGAGAATACATTAACAAGGAAAGTCTGAACTTGTTGCAATCAACTTCTTCGTAGAAATTAAACTGAATCCTAGAAGCGAATTAACTTATTTGACACAGTACAGTGTTCGGTACTGAAGATGTTTCTTTTCTAAAGAAACTAATTTAGAAATGAGGCGAATCCACTAACTTGTACATCTTGTTAGATTACACAAAGTAGGAAAGTTTGAACTTGCTGCACTCAACCTTCTTCGTAGGAAAGCAAGTGATTCCTAGAATCGAACTAGCTCATTGCACATAGTAATGGGTTCGGTAATGAAGATTTTTTTTTTCTAAAGAAACTACCCTAGAAATGAGGCCAATCTACTACATTGTGCATCTTTTCAGATTACATTAACAAGGAAAGTTTGAACTTGCTGCACTCAACCTTCTTTGTAGGAAAGCAACTGATTCCTACAACCGAATGAGCTTATTTCACACAGTACACTGTTCGGCAATGAAGATGTTGGTTATCTCAACAAAGTACGTTACAAATGAGGCGAATCTTCTAACTTGGTCATCTTTTTAGATTACATAAACAAGGAAAGTTTGAACTTGTTGGACTAAACCTTCTTCGTAGAAATTGAACTGACTCCTAGAAGCGAATTAACTTATTTCACACAGTACATTGTTCGGTACTGAAGATGTTTCTTTTCTAAAGAAACTACTTTAGAAATGAGGCCAATCTACTACGTTGTGCATCTTTTCAGATTACATTAACAAGGAAAGTTTGAACTTGCTGCACTCAACCTTCTTCCTAGAAATTAAACTGATTCCTAGAAGCGAATTAACTTATTTCACACAGTACAGTGATCGGTACTGAAGATTTTTTTTTTCTAAACAAACTACTTTAGAAATGAGGCCAATCTACTAAGTTGTGCATCTTTTCAGATTACAGTAACAAGGAAAGTTTGAACTTGCTGCATTCAACCTTCTTCGCAGGAAAGCAACTGATTCCTAGAACCGAACTAACTTATTTCAAACAGTACAGTTATCGGCAATGAAGATGTATGTTTCCGAAACAAACTGCTTTAGAAATGAAGTGAAACTACTACGTTGTACATCTTGTTCGATTACACTAACTAGAAAAGTTTGAACTTGCTGCACTAAACCTTCTTCGTAGGAAAGCAACTGATTCCTAGAAACGAACTAGCTTATTTCACACAGTACAGTTTTCGGCAATGAAGATGTTTGTTTTTGAAACAAACTACTTCAGATATGACGCGAATCTAGTAAATTGTACATCTTGTTAGATTACACTAACTAGAAATGTTTGAACTTGCTGCACTAAACCTTCTTCGTAGGAAAGCAACTGATTCCTAGAACCGAACTAGCTTATTTCACACAGTACAGTGTTCGGCAATGAAGATGTTTGTTTTCTAAACAAACTACTTTACAAATGAAGCGAAACTAGAAAGTTGTACATCTTGTTAGAATACACAAACAAGGAAAGTTTGAAGTTGCTGCAATAAACATTCTTCGTAGGAAAGCAACTGATTCCTAGATCTGAACTAACTTATTTCACACAGTACAGTTTTCGGCAATGAAGATGTTTGTTTTTGAAACAAACTACTTTAGATATGACGCAATTCTAGGAAATTGTACATCTTGTCAGATTACACCAACTAGAAAAGTTTGAACTTGCTGCACTAAACCTTCTTCGTAGGAAAGCAACTGATTCCTAGAACCGAACTAGCTTATTTCACACAGTACAGTGTTCGGCAATGAAGATGTTTGTTTTCTAAACAAACTACTTTACAAATGAAGCGAAACTAGTAAGCTGTACATCTTGTTAGACTACACAAACAAGGAAAGTTTGAAGTTGCTGCACTAAACCTTCTTCGTAGGAAAGCAACTGATTCCTAGAACCACACTAGCTTATTCAACACAGCACAGTTGTTCGACAATGAAGATGTATGTTTTCTAAAACAACTGCATTAGAAATGAAGTGAAACTAGTAATTTGTACATCTTCTTAGATTACACTAACTAGAAATGTTTGAACTTGCTGCACTAAACCTTCGTCGGAGGAAAGCAACTGATTCCTAGAACCGAAGTAGCTTATTTCACACAGTACAGTGTTCGGCAATGAAGATGTTTGTTTTCTAAAGAAACTACTTTAGAAATGAAGCGAAACTAGTAAGTTGTACATCTTGTTAGACTACACAAACAAGGAAGGTTTGAAGTTGCTGCACTAAACCTTCTTCGTAGGAAAGCAACTGATTCCTAGAACCCAACTAACTTATTTCAAACAGTCCAGTTAACGGCAATGAAGATGTATGTTTCCGAAACAAACTGCTTTAGAAATGAAGTGAAACTACTAAGTTGTACATCTTGTTAGATTACACAAACTAGAAAAGTTTGAACTTGCTGCACTAAACCTTCTTCGTAGGAAAGCAACTGATTCCTAGAATCGAACTAGCTTATTACACACAGTACAGTGTTCTGCAATGAAGATGTTTGTTTTCTAAACACACTACTTTACAAATGAAGCAAAACTAGTAAGTTGTACACCTTGTTAGACTACAGAAACAAGGAAAGTGTGAAGCTGGTGCACTAAACCATCTTCTTAGGAAAGTAACTGATTCCTAGAACCACACTAGCTTATTTAACACAGCACAGTTGTTCGCCAATGAAGATGTATGTTTTCTAAAACAACTACATTAGAAATGAAGTGAAACTACTAATTTGTACATCTTCTTAGATTACACTAACTAGAAATGATTGAAGTTGCTGCAAAAAGCCTTCGTCGGAGGAAAGCAACTGATTCCTAGAACCGAACTAGCTTATTTCACACAGTACAGTGTTCGGCAATGAAGATGTTTGTTTTCTGAACAAACTATTTTTTAGAAAATGAGTTGTACTTCTTGTTAGACTACACGAAACTAGTAAGTTGTACTTGCTACTTTTTTTTTTTTTTTTTTTTTTTTTTTTTTTCACACAGGGTCTCACTCTGGTCCAGGCTGACCTGGAATTAACTATGTAGTCTGTTTGGCCTCGAACAAACCTCTGCCTCCCGAGTTTGGGATTAAGGCGTGCGCCACCACGCCCGGCAAGTTGTACTTCTTGTTAGACTACACAAACAAGGAAGGTTTGAAGTTGCTGCACTAAACCTTCTTCGTAGGAAAGCAACTGATTCCTAGAACCGAACTAACTCATTTCACACAGTACAGTTTTGGCAATGAAGAAGTTTGTTTTTGAAACAAACTACTTTAGATATGAAGCGAATCCAGTAAGGTTGTACATCTTGTTAGATTACACTAACTAGAAAAGTTTGAACTGGCTGCACTAAACCTTCTTCGTAGGAAAGCAACTGATTCCTAGAACCGAACTAGCTTATTTCACACAGTACAGTGTTCGCCAATAAAGATGTTTCCTTTCTAAACAAACTACTTTACAAATGAAGCGAAACTAGTAAGTTCTACGTCTTGTTAGACTACACAAACAAGGAAAGTTTGAAGTTGCTGCACTAAACCTTCTTCGTAGGAAAGCAACTGATTCCTAAAACTAAACTAACTTATTTCACACAGTACAGTTTTCGACAATGAAGATGTTTGTTTTTGAAACAAACTACTTTAGATATGACGTGAATCTAGTAAATTGTACATCTTGTTAGATTACACTAACTAGAAAAGTTTGAACTTGCTGCACTAAACCTTCTTCGTAGGAAAGCAACTGATTCCTAGAACCGAACTAGCTTATTTCACACAGTACAGTGTTCGGCAATGAAGATGTTTGTTTTCTGAACAAACTACTTTAAAAATGAAGCGAAACTAGTAAGTTGTACATCTTGTTAGACTACACAAACAAGGAAAGTTTGAAGTTGCTGCACTAAACCTTCTTCGTAGGAAAGCAACTGATTCCTAGAACCGAACTAACTCATTTCACACAGTACAGTTTTGGCAATGAAGAAGTTTGTTTTTGAAACAAACTACTTTAGATATGAAGCGAATCCAGTAAGGTTGTACATCATCTTAGATTACACTAACTAGAAAAGTTTGAACTGGCTGCACTAAACCTTCTTCGTAGGAAAGCAATTGATTCCTAGAACCGAACTAGCTTATTTCACACAGTACAGTGTTCGCAAATGAAGATGTTTGTTTTCTAAACAAACTACTTTACAAATGAACCGAAACTAGTAAGTTGTACATCTTGTTAGACTACACAAACAAGGAAAGTTTGAAGTTGCTGCACTAAACCTTCTTCGTAGGAAAGCAACTGATTCCGAGAACTGAACTAACTTATTTCACACAGTACAGTTTTCGGCAATGAAGATGTTTGTTTTTGAAACAAACTACTTTAGATTTGACGTGAATCTAGTAAATTGTACATCTTGTTAGATTACACTAACTAGAAAAGTTTGAACTTGCTGCACTAAACCTTCTTCGTAGGAAAGCAACTGATTCCTAGAATCGAACTAGCTTATTACACACAGTACAGTGTTCTGCAATGAAGATGTTTGTTTTCTAAACAAACTACTTTACAAATGAAGTGAAACTAGTAAGTTGTACACCTTGTTAGACTACAGAAACAAGGAAAGTGTGAAGCTGCTGCACTAAACCATCTTCTTAGGAAAGTAACTGATTCCTAGAACCACACTAGCTTATTTAACACAGCACAGTTGTTCGCCAATGAAGATGTATGTTTTCTAAAACAACTACATTAGAAATGAAGTGAAACTACTAATTTGTACATCTTCTTAGATTACACTAACTAGAAATGATTGAAGTTGCTGCAAAACCTTCTTGGTCGGAGGAAAGCAACTGATTCCTAGAACCAAACTAGCTTATTTCACACAGTACAGTGTTCGGCAATGAAGATGTTTGTTTTCTGAACAAACTATTTTAGAAATGAAGTGAAACTAGTGTTGTACATCTTGTTTTTTTTTTTTTTCTTTTTTTTTTTTTTTTTTTTGAAGGGGTGGGTCTCACTCTGGTCCAGGCTGACCTGGAATTAACTATGTAGTCTCAGGGTGGCCTCGAACTCTGGCGATCCTCCTACCTCTGCCTCCCAGTACAGTGCTGGGATTAAGATGTTTGTTTTCTAAAAAACTGCGCCACCACGCCCGGCAAGTTGTACATCTTGTTAGACTACACAAACAAGGAAGGTTTGAAGTTGCTGCACTAAACCTTCTTCGTAGGAAAGCAACTGATTCCTAGAACCGAACTAACTCATTTCACACAGTACAGTTTTGGCAATGAAGAAGTTTGTTTTGAAACAAACTACTTTAGATATGAAGCGAATCCAGTAAGGTTGTACATCTTGTTAGATTACACTAACTAGAAAAGTTTGAACTGGCTGCACTAAACCTTCTTTCGTAGGAAAGCAACTGATTCCTAGAACCGAACTAGCTTATTTCACACAGTACAGTGTTCGCCAATAAAGATGTTTCCTTTCTAAACAAACTACTTTACAAATGAAGCGAAACTAGTAAGTTCTACATCTTGTTAGACTACACAAACAAGGAAAGTTTGAAGTTGCTGCACTAAACCTTCTTCGTAGGAAAGCAACTGATTCCTAAAACTAAACTAACTTATTTCACACAGTACAGTTTTCGACAATGAAGATGTTTGTTTTTGAAACAAACTACTTTAGATATGACGTGAATCTAGTAAATTGTACATCTTGTTAGATTACACTAACTAGAAAAGTTTGAACTTGCTGCACTAAACCTTCTTCGTAGGGAAAGCAACTGATTCCTAGAACCGAACTAGCTTATTTCACACAGTACAGTGTTCGGCAATGAAGATGTTTGTTTTCTGAACAAACTACTTTACAAATGAAGCGAAACTAGAAAGTTGTACATCTTGTTAGACTACACAAACAAGGAAAGTTTGAAGTTGCTGCACTAAACCTTCTTCGTAGGAAAGCAACTGATTCCTAGAACCGAACTAACTCATTTCACACAGTACAGTTTGGCAATGAAGAAGTTTGTTTTTGAAACAAACTACTTTAGATATGAAGCGAATCCAGTAAGGTTGTACATCATCTTAGATTACACTAACTAGAAAAGTTTGAACTGGCTGCACTAAACCTTCTTCGTAGGAAAGCAATTGATTCCTAGAACCGAACTAGCTTATTTCACACAGTACAGTGTTCGCAAATGAAGATGTTTGTTTTCTAAACAAACTACTTTACAAATGAACCGAAACTAGTAAGTTGTACATCTTGTTAGACTACACAAACAAGGAAAGTTTGAAGTTGCTGCACTAAACCTTCTTCGTAGGAAAGCAACTGATTCCGAGAACTGAACTAACTTATTTCACACAGTACAGTTTTCGGCAATGAAGATGTTGGTTTTTTAAAACAAACTACTTTAGATTTGACGTGAATCTAGTAAATTGTACATCTTGTTAGATTACACTAACTAGAAAAGTTTGAACTTGCTGCACTAAACCTTCTTCGTAGGAAAGCAACTGATTCCTAGAACCGAACTAGCTTATTTCACACAGTACACTGTTCGGCAATGAAGATGTTTGTTTTCTAAACAAGCTACTTTACAAATGAAGCGAAACTAGTAAGTTGTACATCTTCTTAGACTACACAAACAAGGAAAGTTTGAAGTTGCTGCACTAAACCTTCTTCGTAGGAAAGCAACTGATTCCTAGAACCGAACTAGCTTATTTCACACAGTACAGTGTTTGGCAATGAAGATATTTGTTTTCTGAACAAAACTTTTTACAAATGAAGCGAAACTAGTAAGTTGTACATCTTGTTAGACTACACAAACAAGGAATGTTTGAAGTTGCTGCAATAAACCTTCTTCGTAGGAAAGCAACTGATTCCTAGAAACGAACTAACTTATTTCACACAGTACAGTTTTCGGCAATGAAGAAGTTGGTTTTTGAAACAAACTACTTTAGATATGAAGCGAATCCAGTAAGGTTGTACACCTTGTTAGATTAAACTAACTAGAAAAGTTTGAACTTGCTGCACTAAACCTTCTTCGTAGGAAAGCAACTGATTCCTAGAACCGAACTAGCTTATTTCACACAGTACAGTGTTCGGCATTGAAGATGTTTGTTTTCTAAACAAACTACTTTACAAATGAAGCGAAACTTGTAAGTTGTACATCTTGTTAGACTACACAAACAAGGAAAGTTTGAAGTTGCTGCCCTAAACCTTCTTCGTAGGAAAGTAACTGATTCCTAGAACCACACTAGCTTATTTAACACAGCACAGTTGTTCGCCAATGAAGATGTATGTTTTCTAAAACAACTGCATTAGAAATGAAGTGAAACTACTAATTTGTACATCTTCTTAGATTACGCTAACTAGAAATGTTTGAAATTGCTGCACTAAACCTTCGTCGGAGGAAAGCAACTGATTCCTAGAACCGAACTAGCTTATTTCACACAGTACAGTGTTCGGCAATGAAGATGTTTGTTTTCTAAAGAAACTACTTTAGAAATGAAGCGAAACTAGTAAGTTGTATATCTTGTTAGACTACACAAAGAAGGAAGGTTTGAAGTTGCTGCACTAAACCTTCTTCGTAGGAAAGCAACTGATTCCTAGAACCGCACTAACTTATATCACACAGTACAGTTTTCGGCAATTAAGAAGTTTGTTTTTGAAACAAACTACTTTAGATATAAAGCGAATCCAGTAAGGTTGTACATCTTGTTAGATTACACTAACTAGAAAAGTTTGAACTTGCTGCACAAAACCTTCTTCGTAGGAAAGCAACTGATTCCTAGAACCGAACTAGCTTATTTTACACAGTACAGTGTTCGGCAATGAAGATGTTTCTTTTCTAAACAAACTACTTTACAAATGAAGCGAAACTAGTAAGTTGTACATCTTGTTAGACTACACAAACAAGGAAAGTTGGAAGTTGCTGCACTAAACCTTCTTCGTAGGAAAGCAACTGATTCCTAGAACTGAACTAACTTATTTCACACAGTACATTTTGGGCAATGAAGATGTTTGTTTTTGAAACAAACTACTTTAGATATGACGCGAATCTAGTAAATTGTACATTTTGTTAGATTACACTAACTAGAAAAGTTTGAACTTGCTGCACTAAACCTTTGTCGGAGGAAAGCAACTGATTCCTAGAACCGAAGTAGCTTATTTCACACAGTACAGTTTTTGGCAATGAAGAAGTTTGTTTTGGAAACAAACTACTTTAGATATGAAGCGAATCCAGTAAGGTTGTACATCTTGTTAGATTACACTAACTAGAAAAGTTTGAACTTGCTGCACTAAACATTCTTCGGAGGAAAGCAACTGATTCCTAGAACCGAACTAACTTATTTCACACAGTACAGTTTTTGGCAATGAAGAAGTTTGTTTTGGAAACAAACTACTTTAGATATGAAGCGAATCCAGTAAGGTTGTACATCTTGTTAGATTACACTAACTAGAAAAGTTTGAACTTGCTGCACTAAACATTCTTCGGAGGAAAGCAACTGATTCCTAGAACCGAACTAGCTTATTTCACACAGTACAGTGTTCTGGAATGAAGATGTTTGTTTTCTGAACAAACTACTTTACAAATGAAGCGAAACTAGTAAGTTGTACACCTTGTTAGACTACACAAACAAGGAAAGTTTGAAGTTGCTGCACTAAACCTACTTGGTAGGAAAGAAACTGATTCCTTGAAACACACTAGCTTATTTAACACAGCACAGTGTTCGCCAATGAAGGTGTATGTTTTCTAAAGCAACTGCATTAGAAATGAAGTGAAACTACTAATTTGTACATCTTCTTAGATTACACTAACTAGAAATGTTTGAACTTGCTGCACTAAACCTTCGTCCGAGGAAAGCAACTGATTCCTAGAACCGAACTAGCTTATTTCACACAGTACAGTGTTCGGCAATGAAGATGTTTGTTTTCTAAAGAAACTACTTTAGAAATGAAGCGAAAATACTCAGTTGTACATCTTGTTAGACTACACAAACAAGGAAGGTTTGAAGTTGCTGCACTAAACCTTCTTCGTAGGAAAGCAACTGATTCCTAGAACCACACTAGCTTATTTAACACAGCACAGTGTTCGCAAATGAAGATGTATGTTTTCTAAAACAACTGCATTAGAAATGAAGTGAAACTACTGATTTGTACATCTTCTTAGATTACACTAACTAGAAATGTTTGAAATTGCTGCACTAAACCTTCGTCGGAGGAAAGCAACTGAATCCTAGAACCGAACTAGCTTATTTCACACAGTACAGTGTTCGGCAATGAAGATGTTTGTTTTCTAAAGAAACTACTTTAGAAAAGAAGCGAAACTAGTAAGTTGTACATCTTGTTAGACTACACAAACAAGGAATGTTTGAAGTTGCTGCACTAAACCTTCTTCGTAGGAAAGCAACTGATTCCTAGAACCGAACTAACTTATTTCAAACAGTACAGTTATCGGCAATGAAGATGTTTGTTTCCGAAACAAACTGCTTTAGAAATGAAGTGAAACTACTAAGTTGTATATCTTGTTAGATTACACTAACTAGAAAAGTTTGAACTTGCTGCACTAAACTTTCTTCGTAGGAAAGCAACTGATTCCTAGAACCGAACTAGCTTATTTCACACAGTACAGTGTTCAGCAATGAAGATGTTTGTTTTCTGAAAAAACTACTTTACAAATGAAGTGAAACTAGTAAGTTGTACATCTTGTTAGACTACATTAACTAGAAAAGTTTGAACTTGCTGCACTAAACCTTCTTCGTAGGAAAGCAACAGATTCCTACAACCGAACTAGCTTATTTCACACATTACAGTGTTCGGCAATGAAGATGTTTCTTTTCTGAACAAACTACTTTACAAATGAAGCGAAACTAGTAAGTTGTACATCTTGTTAGACTACACAAACAAGGAAAGTTTGAAGTTTCTGCAATAAACTTCCTTCGTAGGAAAGCAACTGATTCCTAGAACCACACTAGCTTATTTAACACAGCACAGTTGTTCGCCAATGAAGATGTATGTTTTCTAAAACAACTGCATTAGAAATGAAGTGAAGCTACTAATTTGTACATCTTCTTAGATTACACTAACTAGGAATGTTTGAACTTGCTGCACTAAACCTTCGTCGGAGGAAAGCAACTGATTCCCAGAACCGAACTAGCTTATTTCACACAGTACAGTGTTCGGCAATGAAGATGTTTGTTTTCTAAAGAAACTACTTTAGAAATGAAGGGAAACTAGTAAGTTGTACATCTTGTTAGACTACACAAACAAGGAAGGTTTGAAGTTGCTGCACTAAACCTTCTTTGTAGGAAAGCAACTGATTCCTAGAACCGAACTAACTTATTTCAAACAGTACAGTTATCGGCAATGAAGATGTATGTTTCCGAAACAAACTGCTTTAGAAATGAAGTGAAACTACTAAGTTGTACGTCTTGTTAGATTACACTAACTAGAAAAGTTTGAACTTGCTGCACTAAACATTCTTCGTAGGAAAGCAACTGATTCCTAGAACCGAACTAGCTTATTTCACACAGTACAGTGTTCGGCAATGAAGATGTTTGTTTTCTCAAAAAACTGCTTTACAAATGAAGCGAAAATAGTAAGTTGTACATCTTGTTAGACTACACAAACAAGGAAAGTTTGAAGTTGCTGCACTAAACCTTCTTCGCAGGAAAGCAACTGATTCCTAGAACCGAACTAACTTATTTCACACAGTACAGTTTTCGGCAATGAAGAAGTTTTTTTTGAAACAAACTACTTTAGAGATAAAGCGAATCCAGTAAGGTTGTACATCTTGTTCGATTACACTAACTAGAAAAGTTTGAACTTGCTGCACTAAACCTTCTTCGTAGGAAAGCAACTGATTCCTAGAACCGAACAAGCTTATTTCACACAGTACCGTGTTCGGCAATGAAGATGTTTGTTTTCTAAACAAACTACTTTAGAAATGAAGCGAAACTAGTAAGTTGTACATCTTGTTAGACTACACAAACAAGGAAACTTTGAAGTTGATGAACTAAACCTTCTTCGTAGGAAAGCAACTGATTCCTAGAACTGAACTAACTTATTTCACACAGTACAGTTTTCGGCAATGAATATGTTTGTTTTTGAAACAAACTACTTTAGATATGACGCGAATCTAGTAAATTGTACATCTTGTTAGATTACACTAACTAGAAAAGTTTGAACTTGCTGCACTAAACCTTCTTCGTAGGAAAGCAACTGATTCCTAGAACCGAACTAGCTTATTTCACACAGTACACTGTTCTGGAATGAAGATGTTTGTTTTCTGAACAAAGTACTTTACAAATGAAGCGAAACTAGTAAGTTGTACATCTTTTCAGACTACACAAACAAGGAAAGTTTGAAGTTGCTGCAATAAACCTTCTTCGTAGGAAAGCAACTGATCCCTAGAACCATACTAGCTTATTTAACACAGCACAGTGTTCGCCAATGAAGATGTATGTTTTCTAAAATAACTGCATTAGAAATGAAGTGAAACTACTAATTTTTACATCTTCTTAGATTACACTAACTAGAAATGTTTGACCTTGCTGCACTAAACCTTCGTCGGAGGAAAGCAACTGATTCCTAGAACCGAACTAGCTTATTTCACACAGTACAGTGTTCGGCAATTAAGATGTTTGTTTTCTAAAGAAACTACTTTAGAAAGGAAGCGAAACTAGTAAGTTGTACATCTTGTTAGACTACACAAACAAGGCAGGTTTGAAGTTGCTGCACTAAACCTTCTTCGTAGGAAAGCAACTGATTCCTAGAACCGCACTAACTAATTTCAAACAGTACAGTTATCGGCAGTGAAGATGTATGTTTCCGAAACAAACTGCTTTAGAAATGAAGTGAAACTACTAAGTTGTACATCTTGTTAGATTACTCTAGCTAGAAAAGTTTGAACTTGTGGCACTAAACCTTCTTCGTAGGAAAGCAACTGATTCCTAGAACCAAACTAACTTATTTCACACAGTACAGTTTTTGGCAATGAAGAAGTTTGTTTTTGAAACAAACTACTTTAGATATGAAGTTTAATCCAGTAAGGTTGTACATCTTGTTAGATTACACTAACTAGAAATGTTTGAACTTGCTGCACTAAACCTTCTTCGTAGGAAAGCAACTGATTCCTAGAACCGAACTAGCTTATTTCACACAGTACAGTGTTCGGCAATGAAGATGTTTGTTTTCTAAACAAACTACTTTAGAAATGAAGCGAAACTAGTAAGTTATACATCTTGTTAGACTACACAAACAAGGAAAGTTTGAAGTTGCTGCACTAACCTTCTTCGTAGGAAAGCAACTGATTCCTAGAACTGAACTAGCTTATTTCACACAGTACAGTGTTCAGCAATGAAGATGTTTTTTTTCTGAACAAACTACTTTACAAATGAAGCGAAACTAGTAAGTTGTACACCTTGTTAGCCTACACAAACAAGGAAAGTTTGAAGTTGATGAACTAAACCTTCTTCGTAGGAAAGCAACTGATTCCTAGAACCGAACTAGCTTATTTCACACAGTACAGTGTTCAGCAATGAAGATGTTTTTTTTCTGAACAAACTACTTTACAAATGAAGCGAAACTAGTAAGTTGTACATCTTGTTAGACTACACAAACAAGGAAAGTTTGAAGTTGCTGCACTAAACCTTCTTCGTAGGAAAGCAACTGATTCCTAGAACCACCCTAGCTTATTTAACACAGCACAGTGTTCGCCAATGAAGATGTATGTTTTCTAAAACAACTGCATTAGAATTGAAAGGAAACTACTAATTTGTACATCTTCTTAGATTACACTAACTAGAAATGTTTGAACTTGCTGCACTAAACATTCGTCGGAGGAAAGCAACTGATTCCTAGAACCGAACTAGCTTATTTCACACAGTACAGTGTTCGGCAATGAAGATGTTTGTTTTCTAAAGAAACTACTTTAGAAATGAAGCGAAACTAGAAAGTTGTACATCTTGTGAGACTACACAAACAAGGAAGTTTTGAAGTTGCTGCACTAAACCTTATTCGTAGGAAAGCAACTGATTCCTAGAACCGCACTAACTAATTTCAAACAGTACAGTTATCGGCAATGAAGATGTATGTTTCCGAATCAAACTGCTTTAGAAATGAAGTGAAACTACTAAGTTGTACATCGTGTTAGATTACACTAACTAGAAAAGTTTGATCTTGCTGCACTAAACCTTCTTCGTAGGGAAAGCAACTGATTCCTAGAACCGAACTAGCTTATTTCACACATTACAGTGTTAGCAATGAAGATGTTTTTTTCTTAACAAACTACTTTACAAATGAAGCGAAACTAGTAAGTTGTACATCTTGTTAGACTACACAAACAAGGAAAGTTTGAAGTTGCTGCACTAAACCTTCTCGTAGGAAAGCAACTGATTCCTAGAACCACCCTAGCTTATTTAACACATCACAGTGTTCGCCAATGAAGATGTATGTTTTCTAAAACAACTGCATTAGAATTGAAAGGAAACTACTAATTTGTACATCTTCTTAGATTACACTAACTAGAAATGTTTGAACTTGCTGCACTAAACATTCGTCGGAGGAAAGCAACTGATTCCTAGAACCGAAGTAGCTTATTTCACACAGTACAGTGTTCGGCAATGAAGATGTTTGTTTTCCAAAGAAACTACTTTAGAAATGAAGCGAAACTAGTAAGTTGTACATCTTGAGAGACTACACAAACAAGGAAGTTTTGAAGTTGCTGCACTAAACCTTCTTCGTAGGAAAGCAACTGATTCCTAGAACCGCACTAACTAATTTCAAACAGTACAGTTATCGGCAATGAAGATGTATGTTTCCGAATCAAACTGCTTTAGAAATGAAGTGAAACTACTAAGTTGTACATCGTGTTAGATTACACTAACTAGAAAAGTTTGATCTTGCTGCACTAAACCTTCTTCGTAGGAAAGCAACTGATTCCTAGACCGAACTAGCTTATTTCACACATTACAGTGTTCGGCAATGAAGATGTTTGTTTTCTTAACAAACTACTTTACAAATGAAGCGAAACTAGTAAGTTGTACATCTTGTTAGACTACACAAACAAGGAAAGTTTGAAGTTGCTGCACTAAACCTTCTTTGCAGGAAAGCAACTGATTCCTAGAACCGAAGAAACTTATTTCACACAGTACAGTTTTCGGCAATGAAGAAGTTTGTTTTTGAAACAAACTACTTTAGATATGAAGCGAATCCAGTAAGGTTGTACATCTTGTTAGATTAGACTAACTAGAAAAGTTTGAACTTGCTGCACTAAACCTTCTTCGTAGGAAAGCAACTGATTCCTAGAAACGAACTAGCTTATTTCACCCAGTACAGTGTTCGGCACTGAAGATGTTTGTTTTCTAAACAAACTACTTTACAAACGAAGCGAAACTAGTAAGTTGTACATCTTGTTAGACTACACAAACAAGGAAAGTTTGAAGTTGATGAACTAAACCTCTTCGTAGGAAAGAAACCGATACCTACAACTGAACTAACTTATTTCACACAGTACAGTTTTCGGCAATGAAGATGTTTGTTTTTGAAACAAACTACATTAGATATGATGAAAATCTAGTAAATTGTACATCTTGTTAGATTACACTAACTAGAAAAGTTTGAACTTGCTGCACTAAACCTTCTTCGTAGGAAAGCAACTGATTCCTAGAACCGAACTAGCTTATTTCACACAGTACCGTGTTCGGCAATGAAGATGTTTGTTTTCTGAACAAACTACTTTACAAATGAAGTGAAACTAGTAAGTTGTACATCTTGTTAGACTACACAAACAAGGAAAGTTTGAAGTAGCTGCACTAAACCTTCTTCGTAGGAAAGCAACTGATTCCTAGAACCACACTAGCTTATTTAACACAGCACAGTGTTCGCCAATGAAGATGTATGTTTTCTATAAGAACTGCATTAGAAATGAAGTGAAACTACTAATTTGTACATCTTCTTAGATTACACTAACTAGAAATGTTTGAACTTGCTGCACTAAACCTTCGTCGGGGGAAAGCAACTGATTCCTAGAACGGAACAAGCTCATTTCACACAGTACAGTGTTCGGCAATGAAGATGTTTGTTTTCTGAGCAAAGTACTTTACAAATGAAGCGAAACTAGTAAGTTGTACATCTTGTTAGACTACACAAACAAGGAAAGTTTGAAGTTGCTGCACTAAACCCTTCTTCTTAGGGGAAAGCAACTGAATCCTAGAACCGAATGAGCTTATTTCACACAGTACAATGTTCGGCAATGAAGATGTTTGTTTTCTCAACAAACTACGTTACAAATGAGTCGAATATACTAACTTGGCCATCTTTTTAGATTACATTAACAAGGAAAGTTTGAACTTGCTGCACTCAACCTTCTTTGTAGGAAAGCAACTGATTCATAGAACCGCATGAGCTTATTTCACACAGTACAATGTTCGGCAATGAAGATGTTTGTTTTCTCAACAAAACTACTTTACAAATGAGTCGAATCTACTAACTTGGCCATCTTTTTAGATTACATTAACAAGGAATGTTTGAACTTGGTGCACTCAACCTTCTTTGTAGGAAAGCACCTGATTCCTAGAACCGAATTAACTTATTTCACACAGTACAGTGTTCGGTACTGAAGATGTTTGTTTTCTAAAGAAACTAATTTAGAAATGATGCGAATCCACTAACTTGTACATCTTGTTAGATTACACAAACTAGGAAAGTTTGAACTTCCTGCACGCAACCATCTTCGTAGAAATTTAAACTGACTCTAGAAAGCTAATTAACTCATTTCACATAGTACAGTGTTCGGTACTGAAGATGTTTCTTTTATAAAGAAACTACTTTAGAAATGAGGCCAATCTACTAAGTCGTGCATCTTTTTAGGTTACATTAACAAGGAAAGTTTGAACTGGCTACATTCAACCTTCTTTGTAGGAAACCAACTGAATTCTAGAACTAAATTAGGTTTGTTCACACAGGACAATGTTCGGCAATGAAGATGTTTGTTTTCTCAACAAACTATTTTACCAATGAGGCAAATATACTAACTTGGACATCTTTTCAGACCACATTAACAAGGAAAGTTTGAACTTGCTAAACACAACCATCTTCGTAGAAAGTAAACTGATTCCTAGAATTCAATTAGCTCATTTCACAAAGTACAAAGTTTGGCAATTTAGGTTTGTTTTCTAAAGAAACTACTTTAGAAATGAGCCGAAACCACTAACTTGTACATCTTGTTAGATTACACAAACTAGGAAAGTTTGAACTTGCTGCACTCAACCTTCTTTGTAGGAAAGCATGTGATTCCTAGAATCGAACTAGCTCATTTCACATAGCACAGTGTTCGGTAATGAAGATGTTTGTTTTCTAAACAAAATACTTTAGAAATGAGGCCAATCTACTAAGTTGTGCATATTTTCAGATTACATTAACAAGGAATGTTTGAACTTGCTGCACTTAACCTTCTTTGTAGGAAAGCAACTGATTCCTAGAACCGAATGAGCTTATTTCACACAGTACAATGTTCGGCAATGAAGATGTTTGTTTTTTCTCAACAAACTACTTTACAAATGAGACGAATCTACTAACTTGGCCATCTTTTCAGATTACATTAACAAGGAAAGTTTGAACTTGCTGCACTCAACCTTCTTTGTAGGAAAGCACCTGATTCCTAGAAACGAATTAACTTATTTCACACAGTACAGTGTTCGGTACTGAAGATGTTTCTTTTCTAAAGAAACTACTTTAGAAATGAGGCGAATCCACTAACTTGTACAACTTGTTAGATTACACAAAGTAGGAAAGTTTGAACTTGCTGCACTCAACCTTTCTTTGTAGGAAAGCAAGTGATTCCTAGAATCGAACTAGCTCATTTCACATAGTACAGTGTTCGTAATGAAGATGTTTGTTTTCTAAACAAACTACATTAGAAATGAGGCCAATCTACTAAGTTGTGCATCTTCTCAGATTACATTAACAAGGAAAGTTTGAACTTGCTGCATTCAACCTTCTT
This sequence comes from Orientallactaga sibirica, assembly GCA_036365145.1. Classification (NCBI taxonomy): domain Eukaryota; kingdom Metazoa; phylum Chordata; class Mammalia; order Rodentia; family Dipodidae; genus Orientallactaga; species Orientallactaga sibirica. Next base: position 22,433 of record JAEOAD010002619.1, read on the forward strand.
TGTAGGAAAGCAACTGATTCCTAGAACTGAATGAGCTTATTTCACACAGTACAATGTTCGGGAATGAAGATGTTTGTTTTCTCAACAAAGTACTTTACAAATGAGGCTAATCTTCTAACTTGGCCATCTGTTGAGGTTACATTTACAAGGAAAGTTTGAACTTGATGCACTCATCGTTCTTTGTAGAAATTAAACTGATTCCTAGAACCGAATTAACTTATTTCACACAGTACAAGTGTTCGGCACTGAAGATGTTTCTTTTCTAAAGAAACTACTTTAGAAATGATGCCAATCTACTAACGTTGTGTATCTTTTCAGATTACAATAACAAGAAATGTTTGAACTTGCTGCACTCAACCTTCTTTGTAGGAAAGCAACTGATTCCTAGAACCGAATGAGCTTATTTCACCCAGTACAATGTTCGGCAATGAAGATGTTTGTTTTCTCAACAAACTACTGTACAAATGAGTAGAAACTACTAACTTGGCAATCTTTTAGATTACATTAACAAGGAAAGTTTAAACTTGCTGCACTCAACCTTCTTTGTAGGAAAGCAACTGATTCCAAGAAGCGAATTAACTTATTTCACACAGTACAGTGTTCGGTAGTGAAGATATTTGTTTTCTAAACAAACTACTTTAGAAATGAGGCGAATCCACTAACTTGTACATCTTGTTAGATTACACCAACTAGGAAAGTTTGAACTTGCTGCACTCAACCTTCTTTGTGAGGGAAAGCAAGTGATTTCCTGAATCGAACTAGCTCATTTCACATAGCACAGTATTCGGTAATGAAGATGTTTGTTTTCTAAACAAACTACTTTAGAAATCAGGCCAATCTACTAAGTTGTGCATCTTTTCAGATTACATTAACAAGGAAACTTTGAACTTGCTGCACTCAACCTTCTTTGTAGGAAAGGAACTGATTCCTAGAACCGAATGAGCTTATTTCAAACAGTACAATGTTCGGCAATGAAGATGTTTGTTTTCTCAACAAAGTACTTTACAAATGTGGCGAATCTTCTAACTTGGCCATCTTTTTAGATTACATTAACAAGGAAAGTTTGAACTTGCTGCACTCAACCTTCTTCGTAGAAATTAAACTGATTCCTAGAAGCGAACTAACTTATTTCACACAGTACACTGTTCAGTGAAGATGTTTCTTTTCTAAAGAAACTACTTTAGAAATGAGACCAATCTACTAACGTTGTGAATCTTTCAGATTACATTAACAAGGAAAGTTAGAACTTGCTGCACTCAACTTTCTTTGTAGGAAAGCAACTGATTGCTAGAACCGAATGAGCTTATTTCACATAGTACAATCTTCGGCAATGAAGATGTTTGTTTTCTCAACAAACTACTTTACAATTGATTCGTATCTACTAACTTGGCCATCTTTTTAGATTTCATTAACAAGGAAAGTTTGAACTTGCTGCACTCAACCTTCTTTTGTAGGAAAGCAACTGATTCCTAGAACCGAATTAGCTTATTTCACACAGTACAATGTTCGGGAATGAAGATGATGTTAATTTTCTCAAGAAACTACTTTACAAATGAGGCGAATCTACTAACTTGCAATCTTTTTAGATTACGTTAACAAGGAAAGTTTGAACTTGCTGCACTCAACCTTCTTTGTAGGAAAGCACCTGATTCCTAGAACCGAATTAACTTATTTCACACAGTACAGTGTTCGGTAATGAAGATGTTTGTTTTCTAAAGAAACTACTTTAGAAATGAGGCGCATCCACTAACTTGTACATCTTGTTAGATTACACAAACTAGGAAAGTTTGAACTTCCTGCACTCACCCATCTTTGTAGAAATCAAACTGACTCCTAGAAGCGAATTAACTCATTTCACACAGTACAGTGTTCGGTACTGAAGATGTTTGTTTTCTAAAGAAACTACTTTAGAAATGACGCCAATCTACTAAGTTGTGCATCTTTTTAGGTTACATTAACAAGGAAATTTGAACTGGCTGCATTCAACCTTCTTTGTAGGAAAGCAACTGATTTCTAGAACTAAATTAGCTTTGTTCACACAGTACAATGTTAGTGCAAATAAGATGTTTGTTTTCTCAAAAATTACTTTACCAATGAGACAAATCTACTAACTTGGACATCTTTTCAGACCACATTAACAAGGAAAGTTTGAACTTGCTAAACTCAACCATTTTCTTTGTAGAAAATAAACTGATTCCTAGAACTGAATTAGCCTCATTTCACAAAGTACAAAGTTTGGCAATGAAGGTTTGTTTTCAAAAGAAACTACTTTAGAAATGAGGCGAATCTACTAACTTGGACATCTTTTTAGAATACATTAACAAGGAAAGTTTGAACTTGTTGCACTCAACCTTCTTTGTAGGAAAGCAACTGATTCCTAGAACCGAATGAGCTTATTTCACACAGTACAATGTTCGGCAATAAAGATGTTAATTTTCTCAACAAACTACTTTACAAATGAGGCGAATCTACTAACTTGGCAATCTTTTTTAGATTACGTTTAACAAGGAAAGTTTGAACTTGCTGCACTCAACCTTCTTTGTAGGAAAGCAAATGATTCCTAGAACTTAATTAACTTATTTCACACAGTACAGTGTTCGGTACTGAAGATGTTTGTTTTCTAAAGAAACTACTTTAGAAAATGAGGCGAATCCACTAACTTGTACATCTTGTTAGATTACACAACTAGAAAGTTTGAACTTGCTGCACTCAACCTTCTTCGTAGGGAAAGCAAGTGATTCCTAGAATCGAACTAGCTCATTTCACATAGCACAGTGTTCGGTAATGAAGATGTTTGTTTTCTAAACAAACTACTTTAGAAATGAGGCCAATCTACTAAGTTGTGCATCTTTTCAGATTACATTAACAAGGAAAGTTTGAACTTGCTGCACTCAACCTTCTTTGTAGGAAAGCAACTGATTCCTAGAACCGAATGAGCTTATTTCACACAGTACAATGTTCGGCAATGAAGATGTTTGTTTTCTCAACAAAGTACTTTACAAATGAGGCGAATCTTCTAACTTGGCCATCTTTTTAGATTACATTAACAAGGAAAGTTTGAACTTGCTGCACTCAACCTTCTTTGTAGAGAAATTAAACTGATTCCTAGAAACCGAATTAACTTATTTCACACAGTACAGTGTTCGGTATTGAAGATGTTTCTTTTCTAAAGAAACTACTTTAGAAATGAGGCCAATCTACTACGTTGTGCATCTTTTAAGATTACATTAACAAGGAAAGTTTGAACTTCCTGCACTCAACCTTCTTTGTAGGAAATTAAACTGATTCCTAGAACCGAATAAGCTTATTTCACACAGTACAATGTTCGGCAATGAAGATGTTTGTTTTCTCAACAAACTACTTTACAAATGATTCGAATCTACTAACTTAGCCATCTTTTTAGATTACATTAACAAGGAAAGTTTGAACTTGCTGCACTCAACCTTCTTTGTAGGAAAGCAACTGATTCCTAGAACCGAATGAGCTTATTTCACACAGTACAATGTCGGCAATGAAGATGTTTGTTTTCTCAACAAACTACTTTACAAATGAGGCGAATCTTCTAACTTGGCCATCTTTTTGAGATTACATTAACAAGGAAAGTTTGAACTTGCTGCACTCAACCTTCTTTGTAGAAATTAAACTGATTCCTAGAAGTGAATTAACTTATTTCACACAGTACAGTGTTGGCAATGAAGATGTTGTTTTCTAAAGAAACTACTTTAGAAATGAGGCGAATACACTAACTTGTACATCTTGTTAGATTACACAAAGTAGGAAAGTTTGAACTTGCTGCACTCAACCTTCTTCGTAGGAAAGCAAGTGATTCCTAGAATCGAACTAGCTCATTTCACATAGTACAGTGTTCGTAATGAAGATGTTTGTTTTCTAAACAAACTACTTTAGAAATGAGGCCAATCTACTAAGTTGTTCATCTTTTCAGATTACATTAACAAGGAAAGTTTGAACTTGCTGCACTCAACCTTCTTTGTAGGAAAGCAACTGATTCCTAGAACCGAATGAGCTTATTTCACACAGTACAATGTTCGGCAATGAAGATGTTTGTTTTCTCAAGAAACTACTTTACAAATGAGGCAAATCTTCTAACTTGGCCATCTTTTTAGGTTACATTAACAAGGAAAGTTTGAACTTGCTGCACTCAACCTTCTTTGTAGAAATTAAACTGATTCCTAGAAGCTTAATTAACTTATTTCACACAGTACAGAGTTCGGCAATGAAGATGTTTGTTTTCTCAACAAAACTACATTAAAATGAGGCGAATGTTCTAACTTGGCCATGTTTTTAGATTACATTAACAAGGAAAGTTTGAACTTGCTGCACTCAACCTTCTTCATAGAAATTAAACTGAAATCTAGAACCGAATTAACTTATTTCATACAGTACAGTGTTCGGTAATGAAGATGTTTCTTTTCTAAAGAAACTACTTTAGAAATGAGGCGAATCCACTAACTTGTACATCTTGTTAGTTTACACACAGTAGGAAAGTTTGAACTTGCTGCACTCAACCTTCTTTGTAGGAACGCAAGTGATACCTAGAATCGAACTAGCTCATTTCACATAGTACAGTGTTCGGTAATGAAGATGTTTGTTTACTGAACAAAACTACTTTAGAAATGAGGCCAATCTACTAAGTTGTGCATCTTTTTCAGATTACATTAACAAGGAAAGTTTGAACTTGCTGCACTCAACCTTCTTTGTAGGAAAGCAACTGATTCCTAGAACCGAATGAGCTTATTTCACACAGTACAATGTTCGGCAATGAAGATGTTTGTTTTTCAACAAACTACTTTACAAATGAGGCGAATCTTCTAACTTTGCCATCTCTTTTAGATTACATTAACAAGGAAAGTTTGAACTTGCTGCACTCAACCTTCTTTGTAGAAATTAAACTGATTCCTAGAACCGAATGAACTTATTTCACACAGTACAGTGTTCGCAATGAAGATGTTTCTTTTCTAAAGAAACTACTTTAGAAATGAGGCCAATCTACTACGTTGTGCATCTTTTCAGATTACATTAACAAGGAAAGTTTGAACTTGCTGCACTCAACCTTCTTCTTGTAGAAATTGAACTGATTCTTAGAAACCGAATTAATTTATTTCACACAGTACAGTCTTCGATAATGAAGATGTTTCTTTTCTAAAGAAACTACTTTAGAAATGAGGCCAATCTACTACGTTGTGCATCTTTTCAGATTACATTAACAAGGAAAGTTTGAACTTGCTGCACTCAACCTTCTCTGTAGGAAAGCAACTGATTCCTAGAACCTAATGAGCTTATTTCACACAGTACGATGTTCGGCAATGAAGATGTTGGTTTTCTCAACAAAGTACTTTACAAATGACGCGAATCTTCTAACTTGGCCATCTTTTGAGATTACATTAACAAGGAAAGTTTGAACTTGCTGCACTCAACCTTCTTCGTAGAAATTAAAATGATACCTAGAAGTGAATTAACTTATTTCACACAGTACAGTATTAGGTACTGAAGATGTTTCTTTTCTAAAGAAACGACTTTAGAAATGAGGCGAATCCACTAACTTGTACATCTTGTTAGATTACACAAAGTAGGAAAGTTTGAACTTGCTGCACTCAACTTTCTTCGTAGGAAAGCAAGTGATTCCTAGAATCGAACTATCTCATTTCACATAGTACAGTGTTCGGTACTGAAGATGTTTGTTTTCTAAACAAACTACTTTAGAAATGAGGCCAATCTACTACGTTGTGCATCTTTTCAGAATACATTAAGAAGGAAAGTTTGAACTTGCTGCACTCAACCTTCTTTGTAGGAAAGCAAGTGATTCCTAGAACCGAATGAGCTTATTTCACACAGTACAATGTTCGGCAATGAAGATGTTTGTTTTCTCAACAAACTACTTTACAAATGAGTCGAATCTGCTAACTTGGCCATCTTTTTAGATTACATTAACAAGGAAAGTTTGAAGTTGCTGCACTCAACCTTCTTTGTAGGAAAGCAACTGATTCCTAGAACCGAATGAGCTTATTTCACACAGTACAATGTTCGGCAATGAAGATGTTTGTTTTCTCAAAAAAGTACTTTACAAATGAGGTGAATCTGCTAACTTGGCCATCTTTTGAGATTACATTTACAAGGAAAGTGTGAACTTGCTGCACTCAACCTTCTTCGTAGAAATTAAACTGATTCCTAGAACCGAATGTGCTTATTTCACACAGTACAATGTTCGGCAATGAAGATGTTTGTTTTCTCAACAAACTACTTTACAAATGAGTCAAATCTACTAACTTGGCCATCATTTTAGATTACATTAACAAGGAAAGTTTGAACTTGCTGCACTCAACCTTCTTTGTAGGAAAGCAACTGTTTCCTAGAACCGAATGAGCTTATTTCACACAGTACAATGTTCGGCAATGAAGATGTTTGTTTTCTCAACAAAGTACGTTACAAATGAGGTGAATCTTCTAACTTGGCCATCTTTTGAGATTACATTAACAAGGAAAGTTTGAACTTGCTGCATTCAACATTCTTCGTAGACATTAAACTGATTCCTAGAAGCGAATGAACTTATTTCACACAGTACAGTGTTCCGTACTGAAGATGTTTCTTTTCTAAAGAAACTACTTTAGAAATGAGGCCAATGTACTACGTTGTGCATTTTTTCAGATTACATTAACAAGGAATGTTTGAACTTGCTGCACTCAACCTTCTTCGTAGGATAGCAAGTGATTCCTAGAATCGAACTAGCTCATTTCACATAGTACAGTGTTCGGTAATGAAGATGTTTGTTTTCTAAACAAACTACTTTAGAAATGAGGCCATTCTACTAAGTTGTGCATCTTTTCAGATTACATTAACAAGAAAAGTTTGAAATTGCTGCACTCAACATTCTTGTAGGAAAGTAACTGATTCCTACAACCGAATGAGCTTATTTCACACAGTACAATGTTCGGCAATGAAGATGTTTGTTTTCTCAACAAAGTACTTTTCAAATGAGGCGAATGTTCTAACTTGGCCATCTTTTGAGATTACATTAACAAGGAAAGTTTGAACTTGCTGCACTCTACCTTCTTTGTAGAAATTAAACTGATTCCTAGAAGCTTAATTAACTTATTTCACACAGTACAGTGTTTCGGTACTGAAGATGTTTCTTTTCTAAAGAAACTACTTTAGAAATGAGGCCAATCTACTACGTTGTGCATCTTTTCAGATTACATTAACAAGGAAAGTTTGAACTTGCTGCACTGAACCTTCTTCGTAGGAAAGCAAGTGATTCCTAGAATCGAACTAGCTCATTTCACATAGTACAGTGTTCGGTAATGAAGATGTTTGTTTTCTAAAGAAACTACTTTAGAAATGAGGCCAATCTACTACGTTGTGCATCTTTTCAGATTACATTAACAAGGAAAGTTTGAACTTGCTACACTCAACCTTCTTTGTAGGAAAGCAACTGATTCCTAGAACCGAATGAGCTTATTTCACACAGTACAATGTTCGGCAATGAAGATGTTTGTTTTCTCAACAAACTACTTTACAAATGAGTCGAATCTACTAACTTGGCCATCTTTTTTAGATTACATTAACAAGGAAAGTTTGAACTTGGTGCACTCAACCTTCTTTTTAGGAAAGCAACTGATTCCTAGATCCGAATGAGCTTATTTCACACAGTACAATTTCGGCAATGAAGATGTTGGTTTTCTCAACAAAGTACTTTACAAATGAGGCGAATCTTCTAACTTGGCCATCTTTTTGAGATTACATTAACAAGGAAAGTTTGAACTTGCTGCACTCAACCTTCTTCGTAGGAATTAAAGTGATTCCCAGAAGCGAATTAACTTATTTCACACAGTACAGTGTTCGGTACTGAAGATGTTTCTTTTCTAAAGAAACTACTTTAGAAATGTGGCGAATCCACTAACTTGTACATCTTGTTAGATTACACAAAGTAGGAAAGTTTGAACTTGCTGCACTCAACCTTCTTTGTAGGAAAGCAAGTGATTCCTAGAATCAAGTAGCTCCTTTCACATAGTACAGTGTTCGTAATGAAGATGTTTGTTTTCTAAACAAACTACTTTAGAAATGAGTCCAATCTACTAAGTTGTGCATCATTTCAGATTACATTAACAATGAAAGTTTTAACTTGCTGCACTCAACCTTCTTTGTAGGAAAGCAACTGATTCCTAGAACCGAATGAGCTTATTTCACACAGTACAATGTTCGACAATGAAGATGTTTGTTTTCTCAACAAACTACTTTACAAATGAGGCGAATCTACTACCTTGGCCATCTTTTTAGATTACATTAACAAGGAAAGTTTGAACTTGCTGCACTCAACCTTCTTTGTAGGAAAGCAACTGATTCCTAGAACCGAATGAGCTTATTTGACACAGTACAATGTTCGCCAATGAAGATGTTTGTTTTCGCAACAAAGTACTTTACAAATGAGGCGAATCTTCTAACTTGGCCATCTTTTTAGATTACATTAACAAGGAAAGTTTGGGGGACTTCCGGTCAAGATGGCAGCTACCTAACCTCGCCTCACTTCATGGGGAAGAAAAGAGAAGAATACTTAAGGTTAAAGGGACCTTTTAAAAGGGTTTGCTGGCTCCTGCATGCTTCCAGAGGGTGGGGGTGGATTTGCAATATAAGGAAACCACTGATTCCCAAGCTCTTGGCAGGCGCCACTGCCTGAAAGGTCCCGCTGGACCTGCCTGAGGCCTCTGGCCAGCCAAACATGGAGCACCGTTGCAGCCAGGTCCCCAGGTCTGTGGACCCACCGAATGAGCTAGATCTGCCCCACTTCCCAGGCCAGAGCCCCCTGGGCTCGCCAATCCTGTTAGGTGCCTGGGTCCACAGAGTGAGACAGTTTCGTCCCGCTTCCTGACCCCGGCCAGAGCCCCTGGGTGCGCCAATACAGTTAGGCGCCTGAGTCCACAGAGTGAGACAGTTTCGTCCCGCTTCCTGCTCCCCGGCCAGAGCCCCTGGTCACGCCAATACAGTTAGGCGCCCTTGTCCACAGAGTGAGACAGTTTCGTCCCACTTCCTGATCCCGGCCAGAGCCCCTGGCCGCCCCAATCCAGTGAGGCGCCTGGGTCCACAGAGTGAGACAGTTTTGTCCCACTTCCTGCTCCCCAGCCAGAGCCCCTGGGTGCGCCAATCCAGTTAGGCGCCCGGGTCCACAGAGTGAGACAGTTTCCTCCCGCTTCCTGCTCCCCGGCCAGAGCCCCTGGGCATGCCAGTACAGTTAGGCGCCTGGGTCCACAGAGTGAGATAGTTTCGTCCCACTTCCTGCTCCCCGGCCAGAGCCCCTGGGTGCGCCCAGTACAGGTAGGCGCCGGGTCCACAGAGTGAGACAGTTTCATCCCACTTCCTGATCCCCGGCCAGAGCCCCTGGGTGCGCCAATACAGTTAGGCGCCGGGTCCACAGAGTGAGACAGTTTCGCCCCGCTTCCTGCTCCCGGCCAGAGCCCCTGGGCGCGCCAATACAGTTAGGCGCCCGGGTCCACAGAGTGAGACAGTTTCGCCCCTTCCTGCTCCCCGGCCAGAGCCCCTGGGCGCACCAATACAGTTAGGCGCCCGGGTCCACAGAGTGAGACAGTTTCGTCCCGCTTCCTGCTCCCCGGCCAGAGCCCCTGGGTGCGCCAATACAGTTAGGCGCCCGGGTCCACAGAGTGAGACAGTTTCGTCCCGCTTCTTCCTGCTCCCCGGCCAGAGCCCCTGGGTGCGAATACAGTTAGGCGCCCGGGTCCACAGAGTGAGACAGTTTCGTCCCACTTCCTGCTCCCCGGCCAGAGCCCCTGGGTGCGCCAATACAGTTAGGCGTCCGGGTCCACAGAGTGAGACAGTTTCGTCCCGCTTCCTGCTCCCCGGCCAGAGCCCCTGGGCGTGCCAATACAGTTAGGCGCCTGGGTCCACAGAGTGAGACAGTTTCGTCCCACTTCCTGATCCCGGCCAGAACCCCTGGGCGTGACAATAGTTAGGTGTCTGGGGCTGTGGATCCAACGAGTGAGACAGATTCGTCCCACGTCCTGCTCCCCGGCCAAAGCCCCTGAGTGAGCCATTGCAGTGGGGTGCCTGAGTCTGTGGATCTTCTGAGTGAGACAGATTTGTCCCACTTCCTGCTCCCTGGCCAGAGCCCCTGAGCTCGCCATTGCAGCCAGGCGCTTGGGTCTGTGGATCCACTGAGCAAGACATATTTGTCCCACTTCTGACTCCCTGGCCAGAGCCCCGGCGCACCATCACAGGCAGGTGTCCTGGGCCTGTGGAGCCATATCACCTGCCTGGAACCTGTGCAACCACACTGCAGGTCAAGCCCCACCCATTCCCTGTGCCATCACAAGACAGATCCCACTGAGCCAGTGTCTCTGAACTGGTGTGATGCGCAGATCACAGCGAAAAAGGAAGAGCATGAAAAACCAGATACAAATAAATCAAGCTACACTATCCAGTCCTACAATGGATGTCTCGAAGCAAATCATAGAAGAGACATTAGAATCAGAACCCCAAAATGAAGAGACAAGCTAAGCACAACTCTCAGAAAGTCAACAAAGAGCCAATAATTGTATGAATGTTATCCTTGCTAGATTAGACCTAATAGAAAGGAACCAGGAAGGGTTCCAAAAACAGTTAAATGAGCTGAAGGAGAGTGAAAAAAAGAAGTCCTCAATAACCAGATGGCTAAGTTCAATGAAGACATAAAAATGCAAGGATGAACTCCAAGAAGCATTAAGAAGGTCAGAAAATGATGTGAAAAGGGAACTAGACAGAGGGATGGAAACTATACATAAAAAAACAGTAGAAAATATGAACCAAATTGAACAAACCCAAAACTCTATAGAAGCTCTTAAGAATAGAGTCAGCCAAGTAGAGGATAGAAACTCAGAACTGGAAGACAAAACAGAAGAAACAGTTCGTGAGTCCAGAAACTTCAACAAGTTCAAAAATTATTGTAAACAGAACATGAGGGAAATGTGGGATACCCTGAAGCGTCCAAACATTAGGATCATGGGCATACCAGAGGGGGAAGAAACACAGACTAAAGGAATGGAAAGCTTATTCAACAAAATAATTGAAGAAAACTTTCCCACTCTCTCAAGAGAAAATCCCATCAAGCTACAAGAAGCTACAAGAACTCCAAACAGACTGGACCAAAGGAGAAATTCTCCGAGACACATTATCTTTAAGACTCTAAACATCAAGCACAAAGAGAAAATCCTAAAAGCAGCCAGGGAAAAACAACACATTACATATAAAGGAACCCCATTAGAATTACCTCAGATTTCTCAATGGAAACCCTAAAAGCCAGAAGGGCCTGGAATGGAACACTGCAAACTCTAAGAACCCATGGTTTCCAGCCACAACTACTCTATCCAGCAAAAGTATCCCTCATAATTGATGGTGAAAGAAAAACATTCCATGATAAAACTCATCTCTACAAATATATGAACACAAAGCCAAACCTACAGAAAGTACTTCAGGGAATTCTTCACACAGAAGAAACAAATAACCAATCTCAAGAGCCCTCAAGAAGCAGTCCACATTAACCCCTTACCCCTCCAAAAAAAAAACCCACAATGACCACAACCCACTACAATATGGCTGGTATTAAATCAAACCTCAAACTAATATCTCTGAACATTAATGGCCTCAATTCACCCATCAAAAGACATAAGCTAACAGGGTGGATCAGAAAACTGGACCCCTCAATCTGCTGTCTTCAAGAAACCCACCTCACCACTAAAGACAGACACCTCCTTAGGGTGAAAGGGTGGAAAATGATATTCCAAGCAAACACAAACACAAAAAAAGCAGGCGTAGCTATACTTATATCAGATAAAATAGGCTTCAAACCAAAATTAACCAAAAAAGACAAAGAAGGCCACTTCTTACTTATCAAGGGAACAATCCAACAAGAGGACATCACAATCATCAATATTTATGCACCAAACACAGGTGCACCACAATTCATAAAGCAAAATCTACTTGGCAACAAAACAGAAATAAACACCAACACCATCATAGTCGGGGACTTCAATACTCCACTATCAACAATGGATAGATCATCCAAACAGAAAATTAATAGAGAAGTAAGAGAGCTCAACAACACCATAGAGCAACTAGACCTAACAGACGTATATAGAACATTCCACCCAAAATCTACAGATTACACATTCTTCTCAGCAGCACATGGAACCTTCTCTAAAATAGATCATGTACTAGGCCACAAAGCCTGCCTCCACACTTTCAAGAAAATTGATGTAATTTCCTGCATGATATCAGACCACAATGCTGTAATGCTAGAAATTAACAACAAAAAGTACACCAGGAATCCCTCTACCTCCTGGAAATTGAACAACACACTTTTAAACAACAAATGGGTTGTGGATGAAATAAAGAATGAAATTGCAAAATTTCTAGAACTCAATGACAATGAGAACACATCATACCAAAACTTGTAGGACACAATGAAGGCAGTCCTTAGGGAAAAATCATAGCACTAAATGCCATCATAAAGAAAAATAGAAAGATCCCAAATCAATAACCTGACCATTCACCTAAAAGCATTGGAAAGGCTAGAAGAAGCCAACCCAAAAATTTCCAGACGGAAAGAAATAATTAAAATCAGAGCAGAAATTAATGAATTGGAAACTAAGAGGACAATTAAGAAAATTGACGAAACAAAGAGCTGGTTCTTCAAAAAATTAACAAGATTGATACACCCTGGCCAGTTTGATCAAGCAGAAAAAGAAACACTTCAAATCAACAAAATTAGAAATGAAAAGGAGAGATCACAACAGACATGAGCGAAATAGGAAGAGTTATTAGGACTTATTTTAAAACCTCTACTCCATAAAACAGGAAAATATGGAGGAAATGGATGAATTTCTAGACACATACCACCTACCAAAGCTAAGCCCAGAGCAGATTAATTTCCTAAACAAACCCATCACACCTTCGAGATAGAAGAGGTAATCAAACACCTCCCAAAAAGAAGAGTCCAGGACCAGATGGCTTCTCAGCAGAATTCTACCAAACCTTCATGGAAGAACTGAAACCAATTCTTCTCAAACTCTGCCACACAATAGGAGAACAGGGAGAGATCCCTAACTCTTTTTATGAAGCTAGTATCACCCTAATTCCAAAACCAGGAAGGGACGCCACAAGAAAGGAAAATTATAGGCCCATTTCTCTGATGAACATAGATGCAAAGATCCTGAACAAAATTCTTGCAAACCGAATTCAACAGTACATCAAAAGCATTATCCACCTTGATCAAGTAGGCTTCATCCCTGGAACGCAGGGGTGGTTCAACATACGGAAATCTGTCAATGTAATACACCACATAAACAAGCTGAAACACAAAAACCACATGGTCATTTCGATAGATGCAGAAAAGGCCTTTGACAAAATACAACATCACTTCATGATCAAAACATTGGAGAGAATAGGTATGGGCGGCCCTTATCTCAACATAATAAAGGCTATATATAAAGCACCTAAAGCCCAAGTAATTCTTAATGGGGAGGCTGAAGGAATTCCCATTGAGGTCAGGAACAAGGCAGGGGTGTCCACTCTCACCTCTGCTCTTCAACATAGTGCTAGAAGTATTAGCTCAAGCAATAAGACAGGAGAAAGAAATCAAAGGGATACAAATTGGAAAGGAAGAAGTTAAGTTAGCCCTATTCGCAGATGACATGATTCTATACATAGTGACCCGAGAACTTCCATCCCAAAACTCTTAAAGGTGATTAGCGCCTTCAGCAAAGTAGCAGGATACAAAATCAATGCACAGAAATCAGTAGCCTTTTTGTATGCAAAGGACAAAGAGACAGAAAAAGAAATAACTAACATCGTCCCATTTTCAATTGCAACAAAGAAAATAAAATACCTTGGAATAACATTAACTAAGGAAGTGAAAGACCTATACAATGAAAACATAAAAACTCTCAAAAGGAAATTGAGGAGGTCCTACAAAAATGGAAAGACCTCCCATGCTCCTGGATTGGTAGAATTAACATTGTGAAAATGGCAATTTTACCAAAAGCACTTTATAGATTCAATGCAATGCCGATAAAAATCCCAACTTCCTTCTTCAATGAGATAGAAAAAGTATCTCAAAATTCATATGGAAGAAGAAGGCTCGGATATCCAAGCTCATCCTCAGCAAAAGAAACACCTCTGGAGGCATCACCATACCTGATCTAAAGTTATACTACAAAGCCATTGTAATAAAAACAACCTGGTACTGGCACAAAAACAGGAATATAGACCAATGGAACAGAATTGAAGACCCAGACTTTGGGTCAAGAAACTATAGCTACTTGATATTTGACAAAGGCCCTAGCAATGTAGAATGAAAAAGGACAGCATCTTCAACAAATGGTGCTGGACAAACTGGACAACCATATGTAGGAAAATGAAACTCGACATACACATCTCTCCATGCACAAAAATTAAGTCCAAATGGATAAAAGACCTTAATATAAAACCAGAAACTCTGCTACTACTGGAAGAAAAAATAGGAGGAACCTTCCATGATATAGGAGTGGGAAAAGATTTCCTGAACAAAACCTCAGCAGCTCAGGAAATTAAACAATCACTCAACCATTGGGATCTCATGAAGCTGAAAAGCTTTTTCACTGACAAAAATATAATAGCCAAAGCCAGCAGAATACCCACAGAATGGGAGAAAATTTTCACCAGCTATACAACTGACAAAGGCCTAATTTCTAGAATCTACAAAGAACTCCAAAACCTAAACAATAAATCACCAATCAACCCACTCACAAAGTGGGGCAGAGAACTGCACAGGGAGTTCTCAGAGGAAGAAATACAAATAGCAAACACACATTTAAGAAAATGTTCAACATCCCTAATCATCAGGGAAATGCAAATTAAAACAACAATGAGATTCCACCTTACCCCAGTAAGGATGGCTAACATTAAAAAAAACAATGAAAACAAATGCTGGCGAGGCTGTGGAGAAATAGGAACAAGTCTTCACTGTTGGTGGGAATGTAAAATGGTTCAACCACTATGGACAGCTATATGGAGACTATTGAAAAGGAGTGCCATAGACTTACCAGTGGATCCAGTTATTCCCTTATTGGGCATTTACCCTAAAGGCCCCAAGCCTCAGATCAGAAACATTTGCTCAACCATGTTTATAGCTGCTCAATTCATAATAGCAAAGAGCTGGAATCAACCCAGGTGTCCATCACTAGATGAATGGATAACAAAGATGTGGTATATCTATACTATGGAATTCTACGTAGCAGTAAGGAAAGATGAAATAAGGAAATTTGAAAAAAAAAATGGTCAAACATGGAACAGATCATCCTCAGTGAGCTCACCCAAGCACAAAAAGATAATCGTCGCATGGTCTCATTTATCTGTCGCCCCTAACCGGATTCCACGTGACATGTGGCCAAACCTAATAAACTCTCTGAGGACGAGACACGAAGGAGGGTGGGATGGAGGGAGGGTAATGGTGGGAGGGAATCAGAGGGTGGGAGGGAGGACAAGGGGGGATACAAATTGGGACCCAAAAGGGAAAAATAATACAAAACCCTTTACTCTGGACAACAGGCTAAAACAGTGATCCTTCAGCAGGCCTACGGAGGGAATACTCGAACCACAGGAACCTGGAGAGAACATGATGAAGGCCAACTTTAATCTTGTCCTGCTTCTCTTTCTCTTCTCTCTCCCTCCCTCTCTCTCTCTCTCTCTCCTCTCTATACTCACTTTCTCTTTTACATTATATATCTTTTTCCTCCCTCACCTTCCTAGGTGCAGACTTATAACTCCCAGTGCCAGCAAGGGGTTAACTTCCACAATGAGCTGTTGATCTGAAACACCTACAAGGTTTTCCAAAAAAGACAGACTTCTGTCAGAGTACTTGGTGACCCACCAAAGGTTAATGGTAAGACCCTACTGTCGAAGACAGCATACGTGTGTAAGACCAAACACAGAGAGACCTGGCCAGAATCTGGAAGAAGGTCAGTCCCCAGACAGTTAGCGAGTCTAGTACCAGAGGGTGCTACATGAGCAACTGGGGGAAAATGTCTGACATTGGTCCAAACAACTTGCAGTCTAAGATACCCAGCAGGAAACCATCTGACGTAATGCTCATACAAGTGCAGTAGTGGCAAACAGCCATGGGGGGTAACCAACTGTTCTTGATTTGGCTAATAGATCCACTCAGTGGAGTGGAACTCATTGCTGGAACTGGGAAATAAGTCAAAGCCATGTACAAAAATGAGCTCAGCCTCCAAGATCTAGTGGCCACCAAAAAAGTAGGCTAGAAGAGAGCCAATGCATATAAAGTTCCCTCCAAAACATATGTGGTTATCCCTTCTATCTAGTACTAACTTCTCTCTCCGTTGGAGAATTTGCTTATCTCTTTTCAGGTGGACAATGAACCTGAAGGGAGGATCAGCTAACCACACCTCACCAGCTGAAACCATAGAACAACGCAGGGGAAGGGCAAGAATACAGCGCTCAAGGCGATCAATACACCAGAAAAAGGCTGAAGGAGATAAATACAGAGAACATCCAATTCCAGTCATTAGCCAGATATCCAGAGACACAGAGGCTCCCAAAACCTCATCAAGGAAGCAGAACTAAAATGACCCCAATGTGGCTCAGGGAAACTCGCGGAAGAGGGGGCGGAAAGATTGTTAGAGTCACAAGTTGGGGCATTATGCACAGAGACTGGGGCCTATCCACCAGAACTCTTGAGCAAACTCACAATGCATGATAAACATTCCCCATTGATGAGGGCCCCTTTGAAAGTGGGAGGAAGGGGAGGAGGACAATGGAACCAATACTATGAATGTAAAATCAGAATAATATAAATAAAAAATATATATTGATAAAAAAAAAACAAGGAAAGTTTGAACTTGCTGCACTCAACCTTCTTCGTAGAAATTAAACTGATTCCTAGAAGCAAATTAACTTATTTCACACAGTACAGTGTTCGGTACTGAAGATGTTTCTTTTCTAAAGAAACTACTTTAGAAATGAGGCGAATCTACTAACTTGTACATCTTGTTAGATTACACAAAGTAGGAAAAGTTGAACTTGCTGCACTCAACCTTCTTCGTAGGAAAGGAAGTGATTCCTAGAATCGAACTAGCTCATTTCACATAGTACAGTGTTCGGTAATGAAGATGTTTGTTTTCTAAACAAACTACTTTAAAAATGAGGCCAATCTACTAAGTTGTGCATCTTTTCAGATTACATTAACAAGGAAAGTTTGAACTTGCTGCACAACCTTCTTTGTAGGAAAAGCAACTGATTCCGAGAACCGAATGAGCTTATTTCACACAGTACAATGTTCAGGAATGAAGATGATTGTTTTCTCAACAAACTACTTTACAAATGAGGCGAATCTACTAACTTGGCCATCTTTTTAGATTACATTAACAAGGAAAGTTTGAACTTGCTGCACTCAACCTTCTTTGTAGGAAAGCAACTGATTCCTAGAACCGAATGAGCTTGTTTCACACAGTACAATGTTCGGCAATGAAGATGTTTGTTTTCTCAACAAAGTACTTTACAAATGAGGCGAATGTTCTAACTTGGCCATCTTTTGAGATTACATTAACAAGGAAAGTTTGAAGTTGCTGCACTCAACCTTCTTCGTAGAAATTAAACTGATTCCTAGAAGAGAATTAACTTATTTGACACAGTACAGTGTTCGGTACTGAAGATGTTTCTTTTCTAAAGAAACTACTTTAGAAATGAGGCCAATCTACTACGTTGTGCATCTTTTCAGATTACATTAACAAGGAAAGTTTGAACTTGCTGCACTCAACCTTCTTCGTAGAAATTAAACTGATTCCTAGAAGTGAATAACTTATTTCACACAGTACAGTGTTTGGTACTGAAGATGTTTGTTTTCTAAAGAAACTACTTTAGAAATGAGGCCAATCTACTACGTTGTGCATCTTTTCAGATTACATTAACAAGGAAAGTTTGAACTTGCTACACTCAACCTTCTTTGTAGGAAAGCAACTGATTCCTAGAACCGAATGAGCTTATTTCACACAGTACAATGTTCGGCAATGAATATGTTTGTTTTCTCAACAAACTACTTTACAAATGAGGCGAATCTACTAACTTGGCCATCTTTTTAGATTACATTAACAAGGAAAGTTTGAATTTGCTGCACTCAACCTTCTTTGTAGGAAAGCAACTGATTCCTAGATCCGAATGAGCTTATTTCACACAGTACAATGTTCGGCAATGAAGATGTTTGTTTTCTCAACAAAGTACTTTACAAATGAGGCGAATCTTCTAACTTGGCCATCTTTTGAGATTACATTAACAAGGAAAATTTGAACTTGCTGCACTCAACCTTCTTCGTAGAAATTAAACTGATTCCTAGAAGTTTAATTAACTTATTTCACACAGTACAGTGTTCGGTACTAAAGATGTTTTTTTAAAGAAACTACTTTAGAAATGAGGCGAATCCACTAACTTGTACATCCTGTTAGATTACACAAAGTAGGAAAGTTTGAACTTGCTGCACTCAACCTTCTTCGTAGGAAAGCAAGTGATTCCTAGAATCGAACAAGCTCATTTCACATAGTACAGTGTTCGGTAATGAAGATGTTTGTTTTCTAAACAAACTACTTTAGAAATGAGGCCAATCTACTAAGTTGTGCATTTTTCAGATTACATTAACAAGGAAAGTTTGAACTTGCTGCACTCAACCTTCTTTGTAGGAAAGCAACTGATTCCTAGAACCGAATGAGCTTCTTTCACACAGTACAATGTTCGCAATGAAGATGTTGGTTTTTCTCAACAAAGTATTTTACAAATGAGGCGAATCTTCTAACTTGGCCATCTTTTTAGATTACATTAACAAGGAAAGTTTGAACTTGCTGCACTCAACCATCTTTGTAGGAAACCAACTGATTCCTAGATCCGAATGAGCTTATTTCACACAGTACAATGTTCGGCAATGAAGATGTTTGTTTTCTCAACAAAGTACTTTACAAATGAGGCGAATCTTCTAACTTGGCCATCTTTTGAGATTACATTAACAAGGAAAATTTGAACTTGCTGCACTCAACCTTCTTCGTAGAAATTAAACTGATTCCTAGAAGCGAATTAACTTATTTCACACAGTACAGTGTTCGGTACTAAAGATGTTTCTTTTCTAAAGAAACTACTTTAGAAATGAGGCGAATCCACTAACTTGTACATCCTGTTAGATTACACAAAGTAGGAAAGTTTGAACTTGCTGCACTCAACCTTCCTCGTAGGAAAGCAAGTGATTCCTAGAATCGAACAAGCTCATTTCACATAGTACAGTGTTCGGTAATGAAGATGTTTGTTTTCTAAACAAACTACTTTAGAAATGAGGCCAATCTCCTAAGTTGTGCATCTTTTCAGATTACATTAACAAGGAAAGTTTGAACTTGCTGCACTCAACCTTCTTTGTAGGAAAGCAACTGATTCCTAGAACCGAATGAGCTTATTTCACACAGTAAAATGTTCGGCAATGAAGATGTTTGTTTTCTCAACAAAGTATTTTACAAATGAGGCGAATCTTCTAACTTGGCCATCTTTTCAGATTACATTAACAAGGAAAGTTTGAACTTGCTGCACTCAACCTTCTTTATAGGAAAGCAACTGATTCCTAGAACCGAATGAGCTTATTTCACACAGTACAATGTTCGGCAATGAATATGTTTGTTTTCTCAACAAACTACTTTACAAATGAGGCGAATCTACTAACTTGGCCATCTTTTTAGATTACATTAACAAGGAAAGTTTGAATTTGCTGCACTCAACCTTCTTTGTAGGAAAGCAACTGATTCCTAGATCCGAATGAGCTTATTTCACACAGTACAATGTTCGGCAATGAAGATGTTTGTTTTCTCAACAAAGTACTTTACAAATGAGGCGAATCTTCTAACTTGGCCATCTTTTGAGATTACATTAACAAGGAAAATTTGAACTTGCTGCACTCAACCTTCTTCGTAGAAATTAAACTGATTCCTAGAAGCGAATTAACTTATTTCACACAGTACAGTGTTCGGTACTAAAGATGTTTCTTTTCTAAAGAAACTACTTTAGAAATGAGGCGAATCCACTAACTTGTACATCCTGTTAGATTACACAAAGTAGGAAAGTTTGAACTTGCTGCACTCAACCTTCCTCGTAGGAAAGCAAGTGATTCCTAGAATCGAACAAGCTCATTTCACATAGTACAGTGTTCGGTAATGAAGATGTTTGTTTTCTAAACAAACTACTTTAGAAATGAGGCCAATCTACTAAGTTGTGCATCTTTTCAGATTACATTAACAAGGAAAGTTTGAACTTGCTGCACTCAACCTTCTTTGTAGGAAAGCAACTGATTCCTAGAACCGAATGAGCTTATTTCACACAGTAAAATGTTCGGCAATGAAGATGTTTGTTTTCTCAACAAAGTATTTTACAAATGAGGCGAATCTTCTAACTTGGCCATCTTTTTAGATTACATTAACAAGGAAAGTTTGAACTTGCTGCACTCAACCTTCTTCGTAGAAATTAAACTGATTCCTAGAAGCGAATTAACTTATTTCACACAGTACAGTGTTCGGTACTGAAGATGTTTGTTTTCTAAAGAAACTACTTTAGAAATGAGGCCAATCTACTACGTTGTGCATCTTTTCAGACTACATTAACAAGGAAAGTTTGAACTTGCTGCACTCAACCTTCTTCGTAGAAATTAAACTGATTCCTAGAAGTGAATAACTTATTTCACACAGTACAGTGTTCGGTACTGAAGATGTTTCTTTTCTAAAGAAACTACTTTAGAAATGAGGCCAATGTACTACGTTGTGCTTCTTTTCAGATTACATTAACAAGGAAAGTTTGAACTTGCTGCACTCAACCTACTTCATAGAAATTTTGTAGAAATTAAACTGATTCCTAGAACCGAAATTAACTTATTTCACACAGTACACTGTTTGGTAATGAAGAAGATGTTGTTTTTCTAAAGAACCTACTTTAGAAATGAGGCCAATCTACTAACTTGTGCATCTTTTCAGATTACATGAACAAGGAAAGTTTGAACTTGCTACTCTCAACCTTATTTGTAGGAAAGCAACTGATTCCTAGAACCGAATGAGCTTATTTCACACAGTACAATGTTCGGCAATGAAGATGTTTGTTTTCTCAACAAAGTACTTTACAAATGAGGCGAATCTACTAACTTGGCCATCTTTTTAGATTACATTAACAAGGAAAGTTTGAATTTGCTGCACTCAACCTTCTTTGTAGGAAAGCAACTGATTCAAGATCCGAATGAGCTTATTTCACACTGTACAATGTTCGCAAAAAGATGTTTGTTTTCTCAACAAAGTACTTTGACAAATGAGGCGAATCTTCTAACTTGGCCATCTTTTTAGATTACATTAACAAGGAAAGTTTGAACTTTCTGCACTCAACCTTCTTTGTAGAAATTAAACTGTTTCCTAGAAGTGAATTAACTTATTTCACACAGTACAGTGTTCGGTACTGAAGATGTTTCTTTTCTAAAGAAACTACATTAGAAATGAGGCGAATCCACTAACTTGTACATCTTGTTAGATTACACAAAGTAGGAAAGTTTGAACTTGCTGCACTCAACCTTCTTCGTAGGAAAGCAAGTGATTCCTAGAATCGAAATAGCTCATTTTACATAGTACAGTGTTCGGTAATGAAGATGTTTGTTTTCTAAACAAACTACTTTAGAAATGAGGCCAATCTCCTAAGTTGTGCATCTTTTCAGATTACATTAACAAGGAAAGTTTGAACTTGCTGCACTCAACCTTCTTTGTAGGAAAGCAACTGATTCCTAGAACCGAATGAGCTTATTTCACACAGTACAATGTTCGGCAATGAAGATGTTTGTTTTCTCAACAAAGTACTTTACAAATGAGGCGAATGTTGTAACTTGGCCATCTTTTGAGATTACATTAGGAAGGAAAGTTTGAACTTGCTGCACTCAACCTTCTTCGTAGAAATTAAACTGATTCCTAGAAGCGAATTAACTTATTTCACCCAGTACAGTGTTCGGTACTGAAGATGTTTCTTTTCTAAATAAACTACTTTAGAAATGAGGCGAATCCACTAACTTGTACATCTTGTTAGATTACACAAAGTAGGAAAGTTTGAAATTGCTGCACTCAACCTTCTTCGTAGGAAAGCAAGTGATTCCTAGAATCAAACTAGCTCATTTCACATAGTAGAGTGTTCGGTAATGAAGATCTTGGTTTTCTAAACAAACTACTTTAGAAATGAGGCCAATCTACTAAGTTGTCCATCTTTTCAGATTACATTAACAAGGAAAGTTTGAACTTGCTGCACTCAACCTTCTTTGTAGGAAAGCAACTGATTCCTAAAACCGAATGAGCTTATTTCACACAGTACAATGTTCGAAATGAAGATGTTTGTTTTCTCAACAAACTACTTTACAAATGAGGCGAATCTAGTAACTTGGCCATCTTTTTAGATTACATTAACAAGGAGAGTTTGAACTTGCTGCACTCAACCTTCTTTGTAGGAAAGCAACTGATTCCTAGAACCGAATGAGCTTATTTCACACAGTACAATGTTCGGCAATGAAGATGTTTGTTTTCTCAACAAAGTACTTTACAAATGAGGCGAATGTTCTAACTTGGACATCTTTTGAGATTACATTAACAAGGAAAGTTTGAACCTACTGCACTCAACCTTCTTCATAGAAATTAAACTGATTCCTAGAACCGAATTAACTTATTTCACACAGTACAGTGTTCGGTACTGAAGATGTTTGTTTTCTAAAGAAACTACTTTAGAAATGAGGCCAATCTACTAAGTTGTGCATCTTTTCAGATTACATTAACAAGGAAAGTTTGAACTTGCTGCACTCAACCTACTTCGTAGAAATTAAACGGATTCCTAGAAGCGAATTAACTTATTTCACACAGTACAGTGTTCGGTAATGAAGATGTTTTTTTCTAGAGAACCTACTTTAGAAATGAGGCCAATCTACTACGGTGTGCATCTTTTTCAGATTACATGAACAAGGAAAGTTTGAACTTGCTACTCTCAACCTTATTTGTAGGAAAGCAACTGATTCCTAGAACCGAATGAGCTTATTTCACACAGTACAATGTTCGCAATGAAGATGTTTGTTTTCTCAACAAAAACTACTTACAAATGAGGCGAATCTACTAACTTGGCCATCTTTTTAGATTACATTAACAAGGAAAGTTTGAATTTGCTGCACTCAACCTTCTTTGTAGGAAAGCAACTGATTCCTAGATCCGAATGAGCTTATTTCACACTGTACAATGTTCGGCAAAGAAGATGTTTGTTTTCTCAACAAAGTACTTGACAAATGAGGCGAATCTTCTAACTTGGCCATCTTTTTCAGATTACATTAACAAGGAAAGTTTGAACTTGCTGCACTCAACCTTCTTTGTAGAAATTAAACTGATTCCTAGAAGTGAATTAACTTATTTCACACAGTACAGTGTTCGGTACTGAAGATGTTTCTTTTCTAAAGAAACTACTTTGGAAATGAGGCGAATCCACTAACTTGTACATCTTGTTAGATTACACAAAGTAGGAAAGTTTGAACTTGCTGCACTCAACCTTCTTCGGAGGAAAGCAAGTGATTCCTAGAATCGAAATAGCTCATTTTACATAGTACAGTGTTCGGTAATGAAGATGTTTGTTTTCTAAACAAACTACTTTAGAAATGAGGCCAATCTCCTAAGTTGTGCATCTTTTCAGATTACATTAACTAGGAAAGTTTGAACTTGCTGCACTCAACCTTCTTTGTAGGAAAGCAACTGATTCCTAGAACCGAATGAGCTTATTTCACACAGTACAATGTTCGCAATGAAGATGTTTGTTTTTCTCAACAAACTACTTTACAAATGAGGCCAATCTACTAAGTTGTGCATCTTTTTCAGATTACATTAACAAGGAAAGTTTGAACTTGCTGCACTCAACCTTTTTGTAGGAAAGCAACTGATTCCTAGAACCGAATGAGCTTATTTCACACAGTACAATGTTCGGCAATGAAGATGTTTGTTTTTTCAACAAACTACTTAACAAATGAGGCGAATCTACTAATTTGGCCATCTTTTAGATTACATTAACAAGGAAAGTTTGAACTTGCTGCACTCAACCTTCTTTGTAGGAAAGCAACTGATTCCTAGAACCGAATGAGCTTATTTCACACAGTACAATGTTCGGCAATGAAGATGTTTGTTTTCTCAACAAACTACTTTACAAATGAGGCGAATCTTCTAACTTGGCCATCTTTTTAGATTACATTAACAAGGAAAGTTTGAACTTCCTGCACTCAACCTTCTTGTAGAAATTAAACTGATTCCTAGAACCTTAATTAACTTATTTCACACAGTACAGTGTTCGGTAATGAAGATGTTTGTTTTCTAAAGAAACTACTTTAGAAATGAGGCGAATCCACTAACTTGTACATCTTGTTAGATTACATTAAGTAGGAAAGTTTGAACTTGCTGCACTCAACCTTCTTTTGTAGGAAAGCAAGTGATTCCTAGAACCGAATTAGCTTATTTCACATAGTACAGTGTTCGGCAATGAAGATGTTTGTTTTCTAAAGAAACTACTTTAGAAATGAGGCCAATCTACTAACTTGTGCATCTTTTTAGATTACATTAACAAGGAAAGTTTGAACTTGCTGCACTCAACCTTCTTTGTAGGAAAGCAACTGATTCCTAGAACCAAATGAGCTTATTTCACACAGTACAATGTTCGGCAATGAAGATGTTTGTTTTCTCAACAAACTACTTTACAAATGAGGCGAATCTACTAACTTGCCATCTTTTGAGATTACATTAACAAGGAAAGTTTGAACTTGCTGCACTCAACCTTCTTTGTAGGAAAGCAACTGATTCCTAGAACCGAATGAGCTTATTTCACACAGTACAATGTTCGGCAATGAAGATGTTTGTTTTCTCAAGAAACTACTTTAGAAATGAGGCGAATCTACTAACTTGGCCATCTTTTTAGATTACATTAACTAGGAAAGTTTGAACTTGCTGCACTCAACCTTCTTGTAGGAAATTAAACTGATTCCTAGAACCGAATTAGCTTATTTCACACAGTACAATGTTCGGCAATGAAGATGTTGTGTTTTCTAAAGAAACTACTTTAGAAATGAGGCGAATCTACTAACTTTTACATCTTGTTAGATTACACAAACTAGGAAAGTTTGAACTTGCTGCACTCAACCTTCTTTGTAGGAAAGCAAGTGATTCCTAGAACCGAATTAGCTTATTTCACACAGTACAGTGTTCGGTAATGAAGATGTTTGTTTTCTAAACAAACTACTTTAGAAATGAGGCCAATCTACTAACTTTGTACATCTTTTCAGATTACATTAACAAGGAAAGTTTGAACTTGCTGCACTCAACCTTTTTTGTAGGAAAGCAACTGATTCCTAGAACCGAATGAGCTTATTTCACACAGTACAATGTTTGGCAATGAAGATGTTTGTTTTCTCAAGAAACTACTTTAGAAATGAGGCGAATCTACTAATTTGGCCATCTTTTTAGATTACATTAACAAGGAAAGTTTGAACTTGCTGCACTCAACCTTCTTTGTAGGAAAGCAACTGATTCCTAGAACCGAATGAGCTTATTTCACACAGTACAATGTTCGGCAATGAAGATGTTTGTTTTTTCTCAAGAAACTACTTTAGAAATGAGGGGAATCTTCTAACTTGGCCATCTTTTGAGATTACATTAACAAGGAAAGTTTGAACTTGCTGCACTCAACCTTCTTTGTAGGAAATTAAACTGATTCCTAGAAGCGAATTAACTTATTTCACACAGTACAGTGTTCGGTACTGAAGATGTTTCTATTCTAAAGAAACTACTTTAGAAATGAGGCGAATCCACTAACTTGTACATCTTGTTAGATTACACAAAGTAGGAAAGTTTGAACTTGCTGCACTCAACCTTCTTCGTAGGAAAGCAAGTGATTCCTAGAATCGAACTAGTTCATTTCACATAGTACAGTGTTCGGTAATGAAGATGTTTGTTTTCTAAACAAACTACTTTAGAAATGAGGCCAATCTACTAAGTTGTGCATCTTTTTAGATTACATTAACAAGGAAAGTTTGAACTTGCTGCACTCAACCTTCTTTGTAGGAAAGCAACTGATTCCTAGAACCGAATGAGCTTATTTCACACAGTACAATGTTCGGCAATGAAGATGTTTGTTTTCTCAACAAAGTACTTTACAAATGAGGCGAATGTTCTAACTTGGCCATCTTTTGAGATTACATTAGCAAGGAAAGTTTGAACTTGCTGCACTCAACCTTCTTTGTAGAAATTAAACTGATTCCTATAAGTGCGAATTAACTTATTTCACACAGTACAGTGTTCGGTACTGAAGATGTTTCTTTTTCTAAAGAAACTACTTTAGAAATGAGGCGAATCTAAACTAACTTGTACATCTTGTTAGATTACACAAAGTAGGAAAGTTTGAACTTGCTGCACTCAACCTTCTTTGTAGAAAGCAAGTGATTCCTAGAATCGAACTAGCTCATTTCACATAGTACAGTGTTCGGTAATGAAGATGTTTGTTTTCTAAACAAACGACTTTAGAAATGAGGCCAATCTACTAAGTTGTGCATCTTTTTAGATTACATTAACAAGGAAAGTTTGAACTTGCTGCACTCAACCTTCTTTGTAGGAAAGCAACTGATTCTTAGAACCAAATGAGCATATTTCACACAGTACAATGTTCGGCAATGAAGATGTTTGTTTTCTCAACAAAGTACTTTACAAATGAGGCGAATCTTCTAACTTGGCCATCTTTTGAGATTACATTAACAAGGAAAGTTTGAACTTGCTGCACTCAACCTTCTTTGTAGAAATTAAACTGATTCCTAGAAGTTTAATTAACTTATTTCACCCAGTACAGTGCTGGGTACTGAAGATGTTTCTTTTCTAAAGAAACTACTTTAGAAATGAGGCGAATCCACTAACTTGTACACCTTGTTAGATTACACAAAGTAAGAAAGTTTGAAATTGCAGCACTCAACCTTCTTCGTAGGAAAGCAAGTGATTCCTAGAATCGAACTAGCTCATTTCACATAGTACAGTGTTCGGTAAAGAAGATCTTTGTTTTCTAAACAAACTACTTTAGAAATGAGGCAAATCTACTAAGTTGTGCATCTTTTCAGATTACATTAACAAGGAAAGTTTGAACTTGCTGCACTCAACCTTCTGTGTAGGAAAGCAACTGATTCCTAAAACCGAATGAGCTTATTTCACACAGTACAATGTTCGGCAATGAAGATGTTTGTTTTTTCAACAAACTACTTTACAAATGAGGCGAATCTAGTAACTTGGCCATCTTTTTAGATTACATTAACAAGGAAAGTTTGAACTTGCTGCACTCAACCTTCTTTGTAGGAAAGCAACTGATTCCTAGAATCGAATGAGCTTATTTCACACAGTACAATGTTCGGCAATGAAGATGTTTGTTTTCTCAACAAAGTACTTTACCAATGAGGCGAATGTTGTAACTTGGCCATCTTTTGAGATTACATTAACAGGGAATGTTTGAACTTCCTGCACTCAACCTTCTTCGTAGAAATTAAACTGATTACTAGAAGCGAATTAACTTATTTCACACAGTACAGTGTTCGGTACTGAAGATGTTTCTTTTCTAAAGAAACTACTTTAGAAATGAGGCGAATCCACTAACTTGTACATCTTGTTAGATTACACAAACTAGGAAAGTTTGAACTTGCTGCACTCAACCTTCTTTGTAGGAAAGCAAGTGATTCCTAGAATCGAACTAGCTCATTTCACATAGCACAGTGTTCGGTAATGAAGATGTTTGTTTTCTTAACAAACTGCTTGAGAAATCAGGCCAATCTACTAAGTTGTGCATCTTTTCAGATTACATTAACAAGGAAAGTTTGAACTTGCTGCACTCAACCTTCTTTGTAGGAAAGCAACTGATTCCTAGAACCGAATTAACTTATTTCACACAGTACAGTGTTCGGTACTGAAGATGTTTCTTTTCTAAAGAAACTACCTTAGAAATGAGGAAAATGTACTACGTTGTGCATATTTTCAGATTACATTAACAAGGAAAGTTTGAACTTGCTGCACTCAACCTTCTTCGTAGGAAAGCAAGTGATTCCTAGAATAGAACTAGCTCATTTCCCATAATACAGTGTTCGGTAATGAAGATGTTTCTTTTCTAAACAAATTACTTTAGAAATGAGGCCAATCTACTAAGTTGTGCATCTTTTCAAATTACATTAACAAGGAAAGTTTGAACTTGCTGCACTCAACCTTTTTTGTAGGAAAGGAACTGATTCCTAGAACCAAATGAGCTTATTTCACACAGTACAATGTTCGGCAATGAAGATGTTTGTTTTCTCAACAAACTACTTTACAAATGAGGCGAATCTACAAATTTGGCCATCTTTTTAGATTACATTAACAAGGAAAGTTTGAACTTGCTGCACTCAACCTTCTTTGTAGTAAAGCAACTGATTCCTAGAACCGAATGAGCTTATTTCACACAGTACAATGTTCGGCAATGAAGATGTTTGTTTTCTCAACAAAGTACTTTACAAATGAGGCGAATCTTCTAACTTGGCCATCTTTTGAGATTACATTAACAAGGAAAGTTTGAACTTGCTGCACTCTACCTTCTTCGTAGAAATTAAACTGATTCCTAGATGCGAATTAACTTATTTCACACAGTACAGTGTTCGGTACTGAAGATGTTTCTATTCTAAAGAAACTACTTTAGAAATGAGGCGAATCCACTAACTTGTACATCTTGTTAGATTACACAAAGTAGGAAAGTTTGAACTTGCTGCACTCAACCTTCTTCGTAGGAAAGCAAGTGATTCCTAGAATCGAAATAGCTCATTTCACATAGTACAGTGTTCGGTAATGAAGATGTTTGTTTTCTAAACCAACGACTTTAGAAATGAGGCCAATCTACTAAGTTGTGCATCTTTTCCGATTACATTAACAAGGAAAGTTTGAACTTGCTGCACTCAACCTTCTTTGTAGGAAAGCAACTGATTCCTAGAACCAAATGAGCTTATTTCACACAGTACAATGTTCGGCAATGAAGATGTTTGTTTTCTCAACAAAGTACTTTACAAATGAGGCGAATCTACGAACTTGGCCATCTTTTGAGATTACATTAACAAGGAAAGTTTGAACTTGCTGCACTCAACCTTCTTCGTAGAAATTAAACTGATTCCTAGAAGCAAATTAACTTATTTCACACAGTACAGTGTTCGGTACTGAAGATGTTTCTTTTCTAAAGAAACTACTTTAGAAATGTGGCGAATCCACTAACTTGTACATCTTGTTACATTACACAAAGTAGGAAAGTTTGAACTTGCTGCACTCAACCTTCTTCGTAGGAAAGCAAGTGATTCCTCGAATCGAACTAGCTCATTCACATAGTACAGTGTTCGGTAATGAAGATGTTTGTTTTCTAAACAAACTACTTTAGAAATGAGGCCAATCTACTATGTTGTGCATCTTTTCAGATTACATTAACAAGGAAAGTTTAAACTTGCTGCACTCAAACTTCTTTGTAGGAAAGCAACTGATTCCTAGAACCGAATGAGCTTATTTCACACAGTACAATGTTCGGCAATGAAGATGTTTGTTTTCTCAACAAAGTACTTTACAAATGAGGCGAATGTTCTATCTTGGCCATCTTTTGAGATTACATTAGCAAGGAAAGTTTGAACTTGCTGCACTCAACCTTCTTCGTAGAAATTAAACTGATTCCTAGAAGCAAATTAACTTATTTCACCCAGTACAGTGTTGGGTACTGAAGATGTTTCTTTTCTAAAGAAACTACTTTAGAAATGAGGCGAATCCACTAACTTGTACATCTTGTTAGATTACACAAAGTAAGAAAGTTTGAAATTGCTGCACTCAACCTTCTTCGTAGGAAAGCAAGCGATTCCTAGAATCGAACTAGCTCATTTCACATAGTACAGTGTTTGGTAAAGAAGATCTTTGTTTTGTAAACAAACTACTTTAGAAATGAGGTGAATCTTCTAACTTGGCCATCTTTTGAGATTACATTAACAAGGAAAGTTTGAACTTGCTGCACTCAACCTTCTTCGTAGAAATTAAACTGATTCCTAGAAGCGAATTAACTTATTTCATACAGTACACTGTTCGGTACTGAAGATGTTTCTTTTCTCAAGAAACTACTTTAGAAATGAGGACAATTTACTACGTTGTGCATCTTTTCAGATTACATTAACAAGGAAAGTTTGAACTTGCTGCACTCAACTTTCTTTGTAGGAAAGCAACTGATTCCTAGAACCGAATGAGCTTATTTCACACAGTACAATGTTCGGCAATGAAGATATTTGTTTTCTCAACAAACTACTTCACAAATGAGTCGAATCTACTAACTTGGCCATCTTTTTAGATTACATTAACAAGGAAAGTTTGAAGTTGCTGCACTCAACCTTCTTTGTAGGAAAGCAACTGATTCCTAGAACTGAATGAGCTTATTTCACACAGTACAATATTCGGCAATGAAGATGTTTGTTTTCTCAACAAAGTACTTTACAAATGAGGCGAATCTTCTAACTTTCCATCTTTTGAGATTACATTAGCAAGGAAAGTTTGTATATGCTGCACTCAACCTTCTTCGTTGAAATTCAACTGATTCCTAGAAGCGAATTAACTTATTTCACACAGTACAGTTTTCGGTACTGAAGATGTTTCTTTTCTAAAGAAACTACTTTAGAAATGAGGAGAATCCACTAACTTGTACATCTTGTTAGTTTACACAAAGTCGGAAAGTTTGAACTTGATGCACTCAACCTTCTTCGTAGAAATTAAACTGATTCCTAGAACTTAATTAACTTATTTCACACAGTACAGTGTTCAGTACTGAAGATGTTTCTTTTCTAAAAAACTACTTTAGAAATGAGGCGAATCCACTAACTTGTACATCTTGTTAGATTACACAAAGTAGGAAAGTTTGAACTTGCTGCACTCAACCTTCCTCGTAGGAAAGCAAGTGATTCCTAGAATCGAACTAGCTCATTTCACATACTACAGTGTTCGATAATGAAGATGTGTGTTTTCTAAATAAACTACGTTAAAAATGAGGCCAACATATTAAGTTGTGCCTCTATTCAGATTACATTAACAAGGAAAGTTTGAACTTGCTGCACTCAACCTTCTTTGTAGGAAAGCAACTGATTCCTAGTATCGAATGAGCTTATTTCACACAGTACAATGTTCAGCAATGAAGATGTTTGTTTTCTCAATAAGATACTTTACAAATGAGGGGAATCTACTAACTTCGCCATCTTTTTAGATTACATTAACAAGTCAAGTTTGAACTTGCTGCACTCAAACTTCTTCGTAGGAAAACAACTGATTCATAAAACCAATGAGCTTATTTCACACAGTACAATGTTCGGCAATGAAGATGTTTGTTTTCTCAACAAAGTACATTGCAAATGAGGCGAATCTTCTAACTTGGCCATCTTTTTAGATTACATTAACACGGAAAGTTTGAACTTGCTGCACTCAACCTTCTTTGTAGGAAAGCAACTGATTCCTAGAAGCCAATTAACGTATTTCACACAGTACCGTGTTCGGTACTAACGATGTTTCTTTTCTAAAGAAACTACATTAGAAATGAGGCCAAAGTACTACGTTGTGCATCTTTTCAGATTACATTAACAAGGAAAGTTTGAACTTGCTGGACTCAACCCTCTTCGTAGAAATTAAACTGATTCCTAGAAGCGAATTAACTTATTTCACACAGTACAGTGTTCGGTACTGAAGATGTTTCTTTTCTAAAGAAACGACTTTAGAAATGAGGCCAATCTTCTAAGTCGTCCATCTTTTCAGATTACATTAACCAGGAAAATTTCAGCTTGCTGCACTCAACCTTCTTTGTAGGAAAGCAACTGATTCCTAGAACCGAATGAGCTTATTTCACACAGTACAATGTTCGGCAATGAAGATGTTTGTTTTCTCAACAAACTACTTTACAAATGAGTCTAATCTAATAACTTGGCCATCTTTTTAGATTACATTAACAAGGAAAGTTTGAAGTTGCTGCACTCAACCTTCTTTGTAGGAAAGCAACTGATTCCTAGAACCGAATGAGCTTATTTCACACAGTACAATGTTCGGCAATGAAGATGTTTGTTTTCTCAACAAAGTACGTTACAAATGAGGTGAATGTTCTAACTTGGCCATCTTTTGAGATTACATTAACAAGGAAAGTTTGAACTTGCTGCACTCAACCTTCTTCGTAGAAATTAAACTGATTCCTAGAAGTGAATTAACTTTTTTCACACAGTACACTGTTTGGTAAGGATGATGTTTCTTTTCTCAAGAAACTACTTTAGAAATGAGGCCAATCTACTACGTAGTGCATTTTTCAGATTACATTAACAAGGAAAGTTTGAACTTGCTACACTCAACTTTCTTTGTAGGAAAGCAACTGATTCCTAGAACCGAATGAGCTTATTTCACACAGTACAATGTTCGGCAATGAAGATGTTTGTTTTCTCAACAAACCACTTTACAAATGAGTCTAATCTAATAACTTGGCCATCTTTTTAGATTACATTAACAAGGAAAGTTTGAAGTTGCTGCACTCAACCTTCTTTGTAGGAAAGCAACTGATAACTAGCACCGAATGAGCTTATTTCACACAGTACAATGTTCGGAAATGAAGATGTTTGTTTTCTCAACAAAGTACGTTAAAAATGAGGTGAATGTTCTAATTTGGCCATCTTTTGAGATTACATTAACAAGGAAAGTTTGAACTTGCTGCACTCAACCTTCTTCGTAGAAATTAAACTGATTCCTAGAAGTTTAATTAACTTATTTCACACAGTACAGTGTTCGGTACTGAAGATGTTTCTTTTCTAAAGAAACTACTTTAGAAATGAGGAGAATCCACTAACTTGTATATCTTCTTAGTTTACACAAAGTAGGAAAGTTTGAACTTGCTGCACTCAACCTTCTTCGTAGGAAAGCAAGTGATTCCTAGAATCGAACTAGCTCATTTCACATAGTACAGTGTTCGGTAATGAAGAAGTGTTTTTTCTAAATAAACTACTTTAGAAATGAGGCCAATCTATTAAGTTGTGCCTCTTTTCAGATTACATTAACAAGGAAAGTTTGAACTTGCTGCACTCAACATTCTTCGTAGGAAAGCAAGTGATTCGTAGAATCGAACTAGCTCATTTCACATAGTACAGTGTTTGGTAATGAAGATGTTTGTTTTCTTAACAAACTACTTTAGAAATGAGGCCAATCTACTAAGTTGTGCATCTTTTCAGATTACATTAACAAGGAACGTTTGAACTTGCTGCACTCAACCTTCTTTGTAGGAAAGCAACTGATTCCTAGAACCGAATGAGCTTATTTCACACAGTACAATGTTCGGCAATGAAGATGTTTCTTTTCTCAACAAAGTACTTTACAAATGAGGGGAATCTTGTAACTTGGCCATCTGTTTAGATTACATTAACAAGGAAATTTGAACTTGCTGCAATCAACCTTCTTCGTAGAAATTAAACTGATTCCTAGAAGCGAATTAACTTATTTCGCACAGGACAGTGTTCGGTACTGACGATGTTTCTTTTCTATAGAAACTACTTTAGAAATGAGGCCAAAGTACTACGTTGTGAATCTTTTCAGATTACATTACCAAGGAAAGTTTGAACTTGCTGCACTCAACCTTCTTCGTAGAAATTAAACTGATTCCTAGAAGCGAATTAACTTATTTCACACAGTACAGTGTTCGGTATTGAAGATGTTTCTTTTCTAAAGGAACTACTTTAGAAATGAGGCGAATCCACTAACTTGTACATCTTGTTAGATTACACAAAGTAGCAAAGTTTGAACTTGCTGCACTCAACCTTCTTCGTAGGAAAGCAAGTGATTCCTAGAATCGAACTAGCTCATTTCACATAGTACAGTGTTCGGTAATGAAGATGTGTGTTTTCTAAATAAACTACTTTAGAAATGAGGCCAATATATTAAGTTGTGCATCTTTTCAGATTACATTAACAAGGAAAGTTTGAACTTGCTGCACTCAACCTTCTTTGTAGGAAAGCACCTGATTCCTAGAACCGAATGAGCTTATTTCACACAGTACAATGTTAGGAAATGAAGATGTTTGTTTTCTCAACAAACTACTTTACAAATGAGTCGAATCTACTAACTTGGCCATCTTTTTAGATAACATTAACAAGGAACGTTTGAACTTGCTGCACTCAACCTCCTTTGTAGGAAAGGAACAGACTCCTAGAAGCAAATTAACTTATTTCACACAGTACAGTGTTCGGTACTGAAGATGTTTCTTTTCTAAAGAAAGTACTTTAGAAAAGAGGCCAATCCACTAACTTGTACATCTTGTTAGAATACACAAAATAGGAAAGTTTGAACTTGCTGCACTCAACCGTCTTCGTAGGAAAGCAAGTGATTCCTAGAATCGAACTAGCTCATTTCTCATAGCACAGTGTTTGGTAATGAAGATGTTTGTTTTCTAAACAAACTACTTTAGAAATCAGGCCAATCTACTACATTGTGCATCTTTTCAGGTTACATTAACGAGGAAAGTTTGAACTTACTGCACTCAACCTTCTTTGTTAGAATGCAACTGATTCCTAGATCCGAATGAGCTTATTTCACACAGTCAATGTTCTGCAATGAAGATGTTTGTTTTCTCAACAAAGTACTTAACAAATTAGTCGAATCTACTAACTTGGCCATCTTTATAGATTACATTAACAAGGAAAGTTTGAACTTGCTGCACTCAACCTTCTTGGTAGAAATTAAACTGATTCCTAGAACTGAATTAACTTATTTCACACAGTACAGTGTTCGTTACTGAAGATGTTTCTTTTCTAAAGAAACTACGTTAGAAATGAGGCCAATCTACTATGTTGTGCATCTTTTCAGATTACATTAACAAGGAAAGTTTGAACTTGCTGCACTCAACCTTCTTCGTAGAAATTAAACTGATTCCTAGAAGCGAATTAACTTATTTCACACAGTACAGTGTTCGGTAATGAAGATGTTTGTTTTCTAAAGAAACTACTTTGGAAATGAGGCCAATCTACTACCTTGTGCATCTTTTCAGATTACATTAAAAGGAAAGTTTGAACTTGCTGCACTCAACCTTCTTCGTACGAAAGCAAGTGATTCCTAGAATCGAACTAGCTCATTTCACATAGTACAGTGTTCGTTAATGAAGATGTTTGTTTTCTAAACACATTACTTTAGAAATGAGGTCAATCTACTAAGTTGTGCATCTTTTCAGATTACATTAACAAGGAAAGTTTGAACTTGCTGCACTCAACCTTCTTTGTAGGAAAACAACTGATTCCTAGAACCGAATGAGCAAATTTCACACCGTTCAATGATCGGCAATGAAGATGTTTGTTTTCTCAACAAAGTACTTTACAAATGAGGCGAATCTTCTACCTTGGCCATCTTTTGAGATTACATCAACAAGGAAAGTTTGGACTTGCTGCACTCAACCTTCTTCGTAGAAATTAATCTGATTCCTAGAAGCGAATTAACTTATTTCACACAGTACAGTGTTCGGTACTGAAGATGTTTCTTTTCTAAAGAAACTACTTTAGAAATGAGGCCAATCTACTACGTTGTGCATCTTTTCAGATTACATTAACAAGGAAAGTTTAAACTTGCTGCACTCAACCTTCTTCGTAGAAATTAAACTGATTCCTAGAAGCGAATTAACTTATTTCACACAGCACAGTGTTCGGTACTGAAGATGTTTCTTTTCTAAAGAAACTACTTTAGAAATAAGGCCAATCTACTACGTTGTGCATCTTTTCAGATTACATTAACAAGGAAAGTTTGAACTTGCTACACTCATCCTTCTTTGTAGGAAAGCAACTGATTCCTAGAACCGAATGAGCTTATTTCACACAGTTCAATGTTCGGCAATGAAGATGTTGGTTTTCTCAACAAAGTCCTTTACAAATGAGGCGAATCTTCTAACTTGGCCATCTTTTGAGATTACATTAACAAGGAAAGTTTGAACTTGCTGCACTCAACCTTCTTCGTAGAAATTAAACTGTTTCCTAGAAGCGAATTAACTTATTTCACACTGTACAGTGTTCGGTACTGAAGATGTTTCTTTTCTAAAGAAACTACTTTAGAAATGAGGCGAATCCAGTAACCTGTACATCTTGTTAGATTCCACAAAGTAGGAAAGTTTGAACTTGCTGCACTCAACCTTCTTCGTAGGAAAGCAAGTGATTCGTAGAATCGAACTAGCTCATTTCACATAATACAGTGTTCTGAAATGAAGATGTTTGTTTTCTAAACAAACTACTTTAGAAATGAGGCCAATCTACTAAGTTGTGCATCTCTTCAGATTACATTAACAAGGAAAGTTTGAACTTGCTGCACTCAACCTTCTTTGTAGGAAAGCAACTGATTCCTAGAACCGAATGAGCTTATTTCACACAGTACAATGTTCGGCAATGAAGATGTTTGTTTTCTCAACAAACGACTTTACAAATGAGGTGAATCTACTAACTTGGCCATCTTTTTAGATTACATTCACAAGGAAAGTTTGAACTTGCTGCACTCAACCTTCTTTGTAGGAAAGCAACTGATTCCTAGAACCGAATGAGCTCATTTCACACAGTACAATGTTCGGCAATGAAGATATTTGTTTTCTCATCAAAGTACTTTACAAATGAGTCGAATGTTCTACCTTGGCCATCTTTTGAGATTACATTAATAAGGAAAGTTTGAACTTGCTGCATTCAACCTTCTTCGTAGAAATTTAACTGATTCCTAGAAGCGAATTAACTTATTTCACACAGTACAGTGTTCGGTACTGAAGATGTTTCTTTACTAAAGAAACTACTTTAGAAATGAGGCCAATCTACTACGTTGTGCATCTTTTCGAATGACATTAACACGGAAAGTTTGAACTTGCTACACTCAACATTCTTTGTAGGAAAGCAACTGATTCCTAGAACCGAATGACCTTATTTCGCACAGTACAATGTTCGGCAATGAAGATGTTTGTTTTCTCAACAAAGTACTTTACAAATGAGGCAAATCTTGTAACTTGGCCATCTTTTGAGATTACATTAACAAGGAAAGTTTGAACTTGCTGCACTCAACCTTCTTCGTAGAAATTAAACTGATTCCGAGAAGCCAATTAACTTATTTCACAAAGTACAGTGTTCGGTACTGAAGATGTTTCTTTTCTATAGAAACTACTTTAGAAATGAGGCGAATCCACTAACTTGCACATCTTGTTAGATTACACAAAGTAGGAAAGTTTGAACTTGCTGCACTCAACCTTCTTCGTATGAAAGCAAGTGATTCCTAGAATCGAACTAGCTCATTTCACATAGTACAGTGTTCGGTAATGAAGATGTTCGTTTTCTAAACAAACGCCTTTGAAAGGAGACCAATCTACTAAGTTGTGCATCTTTTCAGATTACATTAACAAGGAAAGTTTGAACTTGCTACACTCAACCTTCTTTGTAGGAAAGCAACTGATTCCTAGAACCGAATGAGCTTATTTCACAGTACAATGTTCGGCAATGAAGATGTTTGTTTTCTCAACAAACTACTTTACAAATGAGTCGAATCTACTAACTTGGCCATTTTTGGAATTACATTAAGAAGGAAATTTTGAACTTGATGCACTCAACCTTCTTTGTAGGAAAGAAACTGATTCCTAGATCCGAATGAGCTTATTTCACACAGTACAATGTTCGGCAATGATGATGTTTGTTTTCTCAACAAAGTACTTTACAAATGAGGCGAATCTTCTAACTTGGCCATCTTTTGAGATTACATTAACAAGGAAAGTTTGAACTTGCTGCACTCAACCTTCTTCGAAGAAATTAAAGTGATTCCTAGAATCGAATTAACTTATTTCACACAGTACAGTGTTCGGTACTGAAGATGTTTCTTTTCGAAAGAAACTACTTTAGAAATGAGGCCAATGTACTACGTTGTGCATCTTTTCAGATTACATTAACAAGGAAAGTTTGAACTTGCTGCACTCAACCCTCTTCGTAGAAATTAAACTGATTCGTAGAAGCGAATTAGCTTATTTCACACTGTACATGTTCGGTAGTGAAGATGTTTATCTTCTAAAGCAACTACTTTAGAAATGAGGCCAATCTACTACGTTGTGCATCTTTTCAGATTGCATTAACAAGGAAAGTTTGAACTTGCTACACTCAACCTTCTTTGTAGGAAAGCAACTGATTCCTAGAACTGAATGAGCTTATTTCACACAGTACAATGTTCGGCAATGAAGATGTTTGTTTTCTCAACAAACTACTTTACAAATGAGGCGAATGTTCTAACTTGGCCATCTTTTGAGATTACATTAACAAGGAAAGTTTGAACTTGCTGCACTCAACCTTCTTCGTAGAAATTAAACTGATTCCTAGAAGCGAATTAACTTATTTCACACAGTACAGTGTTCGGTACTGAAGATGTTTCTTTTCTAAAGAAACTACTTTAGAAATGAGGCGAATCCACTAACTTGTACATCTTGTTAGATTACACAAAGTAGGAAAGTTTCCACTTGCTGCACTCAACTTTCTTCGTAGGAAAGCAAGTGATTCCTAGAATCGAACTAGCTCATTTCACATAGTACAGTGTTCGGTAATGAAGATGTTTGTTTTCTAACAAACTACTTTAGAAATGAGGCCAATCTACTAAGTTGTGCATCTTTTCAGATTACATTAACAAGGAAAGTTTGAACTTGCTGCACTCAACCTTCTTTATTGGAAAGCAACTGATTCCTAGAACCGAATGAGCTTATTTCACACAGTACAATGTTCGGCAATGAAGATGTTTGTTTTCTCAACAAAGTACTTTACAAATGAGGCGAATCTTCTAACTTGGCCATCTTTTTAGATTACATTAACAAGGAAAGTTTGAACTTGCTGCACTCAACCTTCTTCCTAGAAATTAAACTGATTCCTAGAAGCGAATTAACTTATTTCACACATTACAGTGTTCGGTACTGAAGATGTTTCTTTTCTAAAGAAACTACTTTAGAAATGAGGCTAATGTACTACGTTTTGCATCTTTTCAGATTACATTAACAAGGAAAGTTTGTACTTGCTGCACTCAACCTTCTTCGTAGAAATTAAACTGATTCCTAGAAGCGAATTAACTTATTTCACACAGTACAGTGTTCGGTACTGAAGATGTTTTTTTTCTAAAGAAACTACTTTAGAAATGAGGCCAACCTACTACGTTGTGCATCTTTCCAGATTACATTAACACGGAAAGTTTGAACTTGCTACACTCAACCTTCTTTGTAGGAAAGCAACTGATTCCTAGAACCGAATGAGCTTATTTCACACAGTACAATGTTCGGCAATGAAGATGTTTGTTTTCTCAACAAACTACTTTACAAATGAGTCGAATGTACTAACTTGGCCATCTTTTTAGATTACATTAACAAGGAAAGTTTGAACTTGCTGCACTCAACCTTCTTTGTAGGAAAGCAACTGATTCCTAGATCCGAATGAGCTTATTACACACAGTACAATGTTCGGCAATGAAGGTGTTTGTATTCTCAACAAAGTACTTCACAAATGAGGCGAATCTACTAACTTGGCCATCTTTTTAGATTACATTAACAAGGAAAGTTTGAACTTGCTGCACTGAACCTTCTTTGTAGGAAAGCAACTGATTCCTAGAACCGAATGAGCTTATTACACACAGTACAATGTTCGGCAATGAAGATGTTTGTTTTCTCAACAAACAACTTTACATATGAGGTGAATGTTCTAACTTGGCCATCTTTTGAGATTACATTAACAAGGAAAGTTTGAACTTGCTGCACTCAA
Source organism: Orientallactaga sibirica (assembly GCA_036365145.1). Lineage (NCBI taxonomy): Eukaryota > Metazoa > Chordata > Mammalia > Rodentia > Dipodidae > Orientallactaga > Orientallactaga sibirica. The sequence goes on from JAEOAD010002619.1 coordinate 62,334, forward strand.
CCTTCTTCGTGGAAATTAAACTGATTCCTCGAAGCGAATTAACTTATTTCACACAGTACAGTGTTCGGTACTGAAGATGTTTCTTTTCTAAAGAAACTACTTTAGAAATGAGGCGAATCCACTAACTTGTACATCTTATTAGATTACACAAAGTAGGAAAGTTTGAACTTGCTGCACTCAACCTTCTTCGTAGGAAAGCAAATGATTCCTAGAATCGAACTAGCTCATTTCACATAGTACAGTGTTCGGTATAGAAGATGTTTGTTTTCTAAACAAACTACTTTAGAAATGAGGCCAATCTACTAAGTTGTGCATCTTTTCAGATTACATTAACAAGGAAAGTTTGAACTTGCTGCACTCAACCTTCTTCGTAGAAATTAAACTGATTCCTAGAAGCGAATTAACTTATTTCACACAGTACAGTGTGCGGTACTGAAGATGTTTCTTTTCTAAAGAAACTACTTTAGAAATTAGGCGAATCCACTAACTTGTACATATTGTTAGATTACACAAAGTAGGAAAGTTTGAATTTGCTGCACTCAACTTTCTTCATAAGAAAGCAAGTGATTCCTAGAATCAAACTAGCTCATTTCACATAGTACAGTGTTCGGTAATGAAGATGTTTGTTTTCTAAACAAAATAATTTAGAAATGAGGCCAATCTACTACGTTGTGCATCTTTTCAGATTACATTAACAAGGAAAGTTTGAACTTGCTGCATTCAACCTTCTTTATAGGAAAGCAACTGATTCCTAGAACCGAATGAGCTTATTTCACACAGTACAATATTCGGCAATGAAGATGTTTGTATTCTCAACAAACTACTTTAAATATGTGGTAATCTACTAATGTGGCCATCTTTTTAGATTACATTAACAAGGAAAGTTTGAACTTGCTGCACTCAACCTTCTTCGTAGAAAATAAACTGATTCCTAGAAGCGAATTAACATATGTCACACAGTACAGTATTCGGTACTGAAGATGTATCTTTTCTAAAGAAAGTATTTTAGAAATGAGGCGAATCGACTAACTTGTACATCTTGTTAGATTACACAAAGTAGGAAAGTTTGAACTTGCTGCACTCATCCTTCTTCGTAGGAAAGCAAGTGATTCCTAGAATCGAACTAGCTCATTTCACATAGTACAGTGTTCAGTAATGAAGATGTTTGTTTTTTAAACAAACAACTTTAGAAATGAGGCCAATCTACTAAGTTGTGCCTCTTTTCAGATTACATTAACAAGGAAAGTTTGAACTTGCTGCACTCAACCTTCTTTGTAGGAAAGCAACTGATTCCTAGAATCGAATGAGCTTATTTTACACAGTACAATGTTCGGCAATGAAGATGTTTGTTTTCTCCACAAAGTACTTTACAAATGAGGCGAATGTTCTAACCTGGCCATCTTTTGAGATTACATTAAAAAGGAAAGTTTGAACTTGCTGCACTCAACCTTCTTCATTGAAATGAAACTGATTCCTAGAAGCAAATTAACTTATTTCACACAGTACAGTGTTCGGTACTGAAGATGTTTCTCTTCTAAAGAAACTACTTTAGAAATGAGGCGAATACACTAACTTGTACATCTTGATAGATTACACAAAGTAGGAAAGTTTGAACTTGCTGCACTCAACCTTCTTCTTAGGAAAGCAAGTGATTCCGAGAATCGAACTAGCTCATTTCACATAGTACAGTGTTCCATAATGAAGATGTTGTTTTCTAAACAAACTACTTTAGAAATGAGGACAATCTACTAAGTTGTGCATCTTTTCAGATTACATTAACAAGGAAAGTTTGAACTTGCTGCACTCAACCTTCTTCGTAGAAATTAAACTGATTCCTAGAAGCGAATTAACTTATTTCACACAGTACAGTGTTCGGTACTGAAGATGTATCTTTTCTAAACAAACTACTTTAGAAATGAGGAGAATCCACTAACTCGTACATCTTGTTAGATTACACAAATTAGGAAAGTTTGAACTTGCTGCACTCAACCTTCTTCGTAGGAAAGCAAGTGATTCCTAGAATCGAACTAGCTCATTGCACATAGTACAGTGTTCGATAATGAAGATGTTTGTTTTCTAAACAAACTACTTTGGAAATGAGGCCGATCTACTAAGTTGTGCATCTTTTTAGATTACATTAACAAGGAAAGTTTGAACTTGCTGCAGTCAACCTTCTTTGTAGGAAAGCAACTGATTCCTAGAACCGAATGAGCTTATTTCAGACAGTACAATGTTCGGGAATGAAGATGTTTGTTTTCTCAACAAACTACTTTACAAATGAGTCGAATCTTCTACCTTGGCCATCTTTTTAGATTACATTAATAAGGAAAGTTTGAACTTGCTGCACTCAACCTTCTTTGTAGGAATGCACCTGATTCCTAGAACCGAATTAATTTATTTCACACAGTACAGTGTTCGGTACTGAAAATGTTTGTTTCGTAAGAAACTAATGTGAAATGATGCGAATCCACTAACTTGTACATCTTTTTAGATTACACAAACTAGGAAAGTTTGAACTTCCTGCACTCAACCTTCTTCGTAGGAAGGCAAGTGATTCCTAGAATCGAACTAGCTCTTTTCACATAGTACAGTGTTCGGTAATGAAGATGTTTGTTTTCTAAACAAACTACTTTAGAAGTGAGGCCAATCTACTACATTGTGCATCTTTTCAGATTACATTAACAAGGAAAGTTTGAACTTGCTGCACTCAACCTTCTTTGTAGGAAAGCAACTGATTCCTAGAACCGAATGAGCTTATTTCACACAGTACAATGTTTGGCAATGAAGATGTTTGTTTTCTCAACAAAGTACTTTACAAATGAGGCGAATCTTCTATCTTGGCAATCTTTTTAGATTACATTAACAAGGAAGGTTTGAACTTGCTGCACTCAACCTTCTTTGTAGGAAAGCAACTGATTCCTAGAACCGAATGAGCTTATGTCACACAGTACAATGTTGGGCAATGAAAATGTTTGTTTTCTCAACAAACTACTTTACAAATGAGTCGAACATACTAACTTGGCCATCTTTTTAGATTACATTAACAAGGAAAGTTTGAACTTGCTGCACTCAATCTTCTTTGTAGGAAAGCAACTGATTCCTAGAACCCAATGAGCTTATTTCACACAGTACAATGTTCGGCAATGAAGATGTTTGTTTTCTCAACAAAGTACTTTACAAATGAAGCGAATCTTCTAACTTGGTCATCTTTTTAGATTACCTTAACAAGGAAAGTTTGAACTTTCTGCACTCAAACTTCTTTGTAGGAAAGCAACTGATTCCTAGAACCGAATGAGCTTATTTCACACAGTACAATGTTCGGAAATGAAGATGTTTGTTTTCTCACCAAAGTACTTTACAAATGAGGCGAATCTTCGAACTTGGCCATCTTTTGAGATTACATTAACAAGGAAAGTTTGAACTTTCTGCACTCAACTTTCTTCGTAGAAATTAAACTGATTCCTAGAAGTGAATTAACTTATTTCACACAGTACAGTGTTCGGTACTGAAGATGTTTCTTTTCTAAAGAAACTACTTTAGAAATGAGGCGAATCAACTAACTTGTAAATCTTGTTAGATTACACAAAGTAGGAAAGTTTGAACTTGCTGCACTCAACCTTCTTCGGAGGAAAGCAAGTGATTCCTAGAATCGAACTAGCTCATTTCACATAGTACAGTGTTCGGTAATGAAGATGTTTGTTTTCTAAACAAACTACTTTAGAAATGAGGCAATCTACTAAGTTGTGCATCTTTTCAGACTACATTAACAAGGAAAGTTTGAACTTGCTGCACTCAACCTTCTTTGTAGGAAAGCAACTGATTCCTAGAACCGAATGAGCTTATATCACACAGTACACTATTCGGAAATGAAGATGTTTGTTTTCTCAACAAACTACTTTACAAATGACGTGAATCTACTAACTTGGCCATCTTTTTAGATTACATTAACAAGGGAAGGTTGAACTTGCTGCACTCAACCTTCTTTGTAGGAAGGCAACTGATTTCTGTAACCGAATGAGCTTATTTCACACAGTACAATGTTCAGCAATGAAGATGTTTGTTTTCTCAACAAAGTACTTTACAAATGAGGCGAATGTTCTAACTTGGCCATCTTTTGAGATTACATTAACAAGGAAAGTTTGAACTTGCTGCACTCAACCTTCTTTGTAGAAATTAAACTGATTCCTAGAAGCGAATTAACGTATTTCACACTGTACAGTGTTTAGTACTGAATATGTTTCTTTTCTGAAGAAACTACTTTAGAAATGAGGCGAATCCACTAACTTGTACATATTGTTAGTTTACACAAAGCAGGAAAGTTTGAACTTGCTGCACTCAACCTTCTTCGTAGGACAGCAAGTGATTCCTAGAATCGAACTAGCTCATTTCACATAGTACAGTGTTCGGTAATGAAGATGTTTGTTTTCTAAACAAACTACTTGAGAAATGAGGCCAATCTACTAAGTTGTGCATCTTTTCAGATTACATTAACAAGGAAAGTTTGAACTTGCTGCACTCAACCTTCTTTGTAGGAAAGCAACTGATTCCTAGAACCGAATGAGCTTATTTCACACAGTACAATGTTCGGCAATGAAGATGTTTGTTTTCTCAACAAAGTACTTTACAAATGAGGGGAATGTTCTAACTTGGCCATCTTTTGAGATTACATTAACAAGGAAAGTTTGAACTTGCTGCACTCAACCTTCTTCGTAGAAATTAAACTGATTACTAGAAGCGAATTAACATATTTAACACAGTACAGTGTTCGGTACTGAAGACGTTTCTTTTCTAAAGAAACTACTTTAGAAATGAGGCTAATCCACTAACTTGTACATCTTGTTAGATTACACAAAGTAGGAAAGTTTGAACTTGCTGCACTCAACCTTGTTCGTAGGAAAGCAAGTGATTCCTAGAATTGAACTAGCTCTTTTCACATAGCACAGTGTTCGGTAATGAAGATGTTTGCTTTCTAAAGAAACTAGTTTTGAAATGAGGCCAATCTACTAAATTGTGCATCTTTTCAGATTACATTAACAAGGAAAGTTTGAACTTGCTGCACTCAACCTTCTTTGTAAGAAAGCAACTGATTCCTAGAACCAAATGAGCTTATTTCACACAGTACAATGTTCGGCAATGAAGATGTTTGTTTTCTCAACAAAGTACTTTACAAATGAGGCAAATCTACTAAGATGTGCATCTTTTCAGATTACATTAACAAGGAAAGTTTGAACTTGCTGCACTCAACCTTCTTTGTAGGAAAGCAACTGATTCCTAGAACCAAATGAGCTTATTTCACACAGTACAATGTTCGGCAATGAAGATGTTTGTTTTCTCAACAAAGTACCTTACAAATGAGGCGAATCTTCTAACTTGGCCATCTTTTGAGATTACATTAACAAGGAAAGTTTGAACTTGCTGCACTCAACCTGCTTCGTTGAAATTAAACTGATTCCAAGAAGCGAATTAACATATTTCACACAGTACAGTGTTCGGTACTGAAGATGTTTCTTTTCTAAAGAAACAACATTAGAAATGAGGCCAATCTACTACATTGTGCATCTTTTCAGATGATATTAACAAGGAAAGATTGAACTTGCTGCACTTAACCTTCTTTGTAGGAAAGCAACTGATTCCTAGAACCGAATGAGCTTATTTCACACAGTACAATGTCGGCAATGAAGATGTTTGTTTTCTCAAGAAAGTACTTTACAAATGAGGCGAATCTTCTAACTTGGCCATCTTTTGAGATTACATTAACAAGGAAAGTTTGAACTTGCTGCACTCAACCTTCTTCGGAGAACTTAAACTGATTCCTAGAAGCGAATTAACTTATGTCACACAGAACAGTGTTCAGTACTGAAGATGTTTCTTTTCTAAAGAAACTACTTTAGAAATGAGCCGAATCCCCTAACTTGTACATCTTGTTAGATTACACAAAGTAGGAAAGTTTGAACTTGCTGCACTCAACCTTCTTCGTAGGAAAGCAAGTGATTCCTAGAATCGAACTAGCTCATTTCACATAGTACAGTGTTCGGTAATGAAGATGTTTGTTTTCTAAACAAACTACTTTAGAAATGAGACCAATCTACTAACTTGTGCATCTTTTCAGATTACATTAACTAGGAGAGTTTGAACTTGCTGCACTCAACCTTCTTTGTAGGAAAGCAACTGATACCTAGAACTGAATGAGCTTATTTCACACAGTACAATGTTCGGCAATGAAGATGTTTGTTTTCTCAACAAACTACTTTACAAATGAGGCGAATCTTCTAACTTGGCCATCTGTTGAGGTTACATTAACAAGGAAAGTTTGAACTTGTTGCACTCAACCTTCTTCGTAGGAAAACAACTGATTCCTAGAAGCGAATTAATTTATTTCACACAGTACAGTGTTCGGGACTGAAGATGTTTCTTTTCTAAAGAAACTACTTTAGAAATGAGGCGAATCCACTAACTTGTACATCTTGATAGATTACACAAAGTAGGAAAGTTTGAACTTGCTGCACTCAACCTTCTTCGTAGGAAAGCAAGTGATTCCTAGAATCGAACTAGCTCATTTCACATAGTACAGTGTTCGGTAATGAAGATGTTTGTTTTCTAAACAAACTACTTTAGAAATGAGGGAAATCTACTATGTTGTGCATCTTTTCAGATTACATAAACAAGGAAAGTTTGAACTTGCTGCGCTCAATCTTCATTTGTAGGAAACCAAGTGATTCCTAGAACCGAATGAGCTTATTTCACACAGTACAATGTTCGGCAATGAGGATGTTTGGTTTCTCAGCAAAGTACATTACAAATGAGGCGAATCTTCTAACTTGGCCATCTTTTGAGATTACATTAACAAGGAAAGTTTGAACTTGCTGCACTCAACCTTCTTCGTAGAAATTAAACTGATTCCTAGACGCGAATTAACTTATTTCACACAGCACAGTGTTCGGTACTGAAGATATTTCTTTTCTAAAGAAACTACTTTAGAAATGAGGCCAATCTACTACGTTGTGCATCTTTTCCGATTACATTAACAAGGAAAGTTTGAACTTGCTGTACTCAACCTTCTTCGTAGAAATTAAACTGATTCCTAGAAGCGAATTAACTTATTTCATACAGTACAGTGTTCGGTCCTGAAGATTTTTCTTTTCTAAAGAAACTACTTTAGAAACGAGGTGAATCCACTAACTTGTACATCTTGTTAGATTACACAAAGTAGGAAAGTTTGAACTTGCTGCACTCAACCTTCTTTGTAGGAAAGCAAGTGATTCCTAGAATCGAACTAGCTCATTTCACATAGTACAGTGTTCGGTACAGAAGATATTTCTTTTCTAAAGAAACTACTTTAGAAATGAGGCCAATCTACTACTTTGTGCATCTTTTCAGATTACAGTAACAAGGAAAGTTTGAACTTGCTGCACTCAACCTTCTTTGTAGGAAAGCAACTGATTCCTAGAACCGAATGAGCTTATTTCACACAGTACAATGTTCGGCAATGAAAATGTTTGTTTTCCCAACAAACTACTTTACAATTGAGTCGAATCTACTAACTTGGCCAACTTTTTAGATTACATTAACAAGGAAAGTTTGAACTTGGTGCACTCAACCTTCTTTGTAGGAAAGCAACTGATTCCTAGAACCGAATGAGCTTATTTCACACAGTACAAAGTATGGCAATGAAGATGTTTGTTTCTCAACAAACTACTTTACAAATGAGTCGAATCTACTAACTTGGCCATCTTTTTAGATTACATTAACAAGGAAAGTTTGAACTTGCTGGTCTCAATCTTCTTTGTAAGAAAGCAACTGATTCCTAGAACCGAATGAGCTTATTTCACATAGCACAATCCTCGGCAATGAAGATGTTTGTTTTCTCAAGAAAGTACTTTACAAATGACGCGAATCTTCTAACTTGGCCATCTTTTTAGGTTAAATTAACAAGGAAAGTTTGAACTTGCTGCACTCAACCTTCTTCGTAGAAATTAAACTGATTCCCAGAAGCGAAATAACTTATTTCACACAGTACAGTATTCGGTACTGGAGATGTTTCTTTTCTAAAGAAACTACTTTAGAAATGATGCCAATCTCCTACGTTGTGCATCTTTTCAGATTACATTAACAAGGAAAGTTTGAACTTGCTACACTCAACCTTATTTGTAGGAAAGCAACTGATTCCTAGAACCGAATGAGCTTATTCCACACAGTACTATGTTCGGCAATGAAGATGTTTCTTTTCTCAACAAAGTACTTTACAAATGAGGCGAATCTTCTAACTTGGCCATCTTTTGAGATTACATTAACAAGGAAAGTTTGAACTTGGTGCACTCAACCTTCTTGGTAGAAATTAAACTGATTCCTAGAAGCGAATTAACTTATTTCACACAGTACAGTGTTCAGTACTGAAGATGTTTCTTTTCTAAAGAAACTACTTTAGAAATGAGGCGAATCCACTAACTTGTACATCTTGTTAGATTACACAAAGTAGGAAAGTTTGAACTTGCTGCACTCAACCTTCTTCGTAGGAAAGCAAGTGATTCCAAGAATCGAACTAGCTCATTTCACATAGTACAGTGTTCGGTAATGAAGATGTTTGTTTTCTAAACAAACTACTTTAGAAATGAGGCCAATCTACTAAGTTCAGCATCTTTTCAGATTACATTAACAAGGAAAGTTTGAACTTGCTGCACTCAACCTTCTTTGTAGGAAAGCAACTGATTCCTAGAAACGAATGAGATTATTTCACACAGTACAATGTTCGGCAATAAAGATGTTTGTTTTCTCAACAAAGTACTTTACAAATGAGGCGAATCTTCTAACTTGGCAATGTTTTTAGATTACATTAACAAGGAAAATTTGAACTTGCTGCACTCAGCCTTCTTCGTAGAAATTAAACTGATTCCTAGAAGCGAATTAACTTATTTCACAGAGTACAGTTTTCGGTAATGAAGATGTTTGTTTTCTAAACAAACTAATTTAGAAATGAGGCCAATCTACTACATTGTGCATCTTTCAGATTACATTAACAAGGAAAGTTTGAACTTGCTACACTCAACCTTCTTTGTGGGAAAGCAACTGATTCCTAGAACCGAATGAGCTTATTTCACACAGTACAATGTACGGCAATGAAGATGTTTGTTTTCTCAACAAGGTACTTTACAAATGAGTCGAATCTACTAACTTGGCCATCTTTTTCGATTACATTAACAAGGAAAGTTTCAACTTGCTGCACTCAACCTTCTTTGTAGGAAAGCAACTGATTCCTAGATCCGAATGAGCTTATTTCACACAGTACAATGTTCGGCAATGAAGATGTTTGTTTTCTCAACAAAGTACGTTACAAATGAGGCGAATCTACTAAGTTGGCCATCTTTTTAGATTACATTAACATAGAAAGTTTGAATTTGGTGCACTCAACCTTCTTCGTAGAAATTAAACTTATTCCTAGAAGCGAATTAACTTATTTCACACAGTACAATGTTCGGCAATGAAGATGTTTGTTTTCTCAACAAAGTACTTTACAAATGAGGCGAATCTTCTAACTTGGCCATCTTTTGAGATTACATTAACAAGGAAAGTTTGAACTTGCTGCACTCAACCTTCTTCGTAGAAATTAAACTGATTCCTAGAAGCGAATTAACTTATTTCACACAGTACAGTGTTCGGTACTGAAGATGTTTCTTTTCTAAAGAAACTACTTTAGAAATGAGGCGAATCCAGTAACTTGTACATCTTGTTAGATTACACAAAGTAGGAAAGTTTGAACTTGCTGCACTCAACCTTCTTCGTAGAAATTAAACTGATTCCTAGAATCGAATTAACTTATTTCACACAGTACACTGTTCGGTACTGAAGATGTTTCTTCTCTAAAGAAACTACTTTAGAAATGAGGCCAATCTACTACTTTGTGCATCTTTTCAGATTACATTAACAAGGAAAGTTTGAACTTGCTGCACTCAACCTTCTTTGTAGGAACACAACTGATTCCTAGAACCGAATGAGCTTATTTCACACAGTACAATGTTCGGCAATGAAGATGTTTGTTTTCTCAACAAACTACTTTACAAATGAGTCGAATCTACTAACTTGGCCATCTTTTTAGATTACATTAACAAGGAAAGTTTGAACTTGCTGCACTCAACCTTCTTTGTAGGAAAGCAACTGATTCCTAGAACCGAATGAGCTTATTTCACAAAGTACAATGTTCGGCAATGAAGATGTTTGTTTTCTCAACAAACTACTTTACAAATGAGGCGAATCTTCTAACTTGGCCATCTTTTGAGATTACATTAACAAGGAAAGTTTGAACTTGCTGCACTCAAGCTTCTTCTTAGAAATTAAACTGATTCCTAGAAGCGAATTAACTTATTTCACACAGTACAGTGTTCGGTACTGAAGATGTTTCTTTTCTAAAGAAACTACTTTAGAAATGAGGCGAATCCACTAACTTGTACATCTTGTTAGGTTACACAAAGTAGGAAAGTTTGAATTTGCTGCACTCAACCTTCTTCGTAGGAAAGCAAGTGATTCCTAGAATCGAACTAGCTCATTTCACATAGTACAGTGTTCGGTAATGAAGATGTTTGTTTTCTAAACAAACTACTTTAGAAATGAGGCCAATCTACTAAGTTGTGCATCTTTTCAGATTACATTAACAGTGAAAGTTTGAACTTGCTGCACTCAACCTTCTTTGTAGGAACACAACTGATTCCTAGAACCGAATGAGCTTATTTCACACAGTACAATGTTCGGCAATAAAGATGTTTGTTTTCTCAACAAACTACTTTACAAATGAGTCGAATCTACTAACTTGGCGATCTTTTTAGATTACATTAACCAGGAAAGTTTGAACTTGCTGCACTCAATCTTCTTTGTAGGAAAGCAACTGATTCCTAGAACCGAATGAGCTTATTTCACACAGTACAATGTTCGGCAATGAAGATGTTTGTTTTCTCAACAAACTACTTTACAAATGAGGCGAATCTACTAACTTGGCCATCTTTTTAGATTACATTAACAAGGAAAGTTTGAACTTCCTGCACTCAACCTTCTACGTAGAAATTAAACTGATTCCTAGATGCGAATTAACTTCTTTCAGACAGTACAGTGTTCGGGACTGAAGATGTTTCTTCTCTAAAGAAACTACTTTAGAAATGAGGCCAATCTACTACATTGTGAATCTTTTCAGATTATATTAACAAGGAAAGTTTGAACTTGCTGCACTCAACCTTCTTTGTAGGAAAGCAACTGATTCCTAGAACCGAATGAGCTTAGTTCACACAGTACAATGTTCGGCAATGAAGATGTTTGTTTTCTCCACAAACTACTTTACAAATGAGTCGAATCTACTAACTTGGCCATCTTTTTAGATTACATTAACAAGGAAAGTTTGAAGTTGCTGCACTCAACCTTCTTTGTAGGAAAGCAACTGATTCCTAGAACCCAATGAGCTTATTTCACACAGTACAATGTTCGGCAATGAAGATGTTTGTTTTCTCAACAAAGTACTTTACAAATGAGGCGAATCTTCTAACATGGCCATCTTTTTAGATTACATTAACAAGGAACGTTTGAACTTGCTGCACTCAACCTTCTACATAGAAATTAAACTAATTCCTAGAAGCGAATTAACTTATTTCACACAGTACAGTGTTCGGTACTGAAGATGTTTCTTTTCTAAAGAAACTACTTTAGAAATGAGGCCAATCTACTACGTTGTGCATCTTTTCAGATTACATTAACAAGGAAAGTTTGAACTTGCTGCACTCAACCTTCTTTGTAGGAAAGCAACTGATTCCTAGAACCGAATGAGCTTATTTCACACAGTACAATGTTTGGCAATGAAGATGTTTGTTTTCTCAACAAACTACTTTACAAATGAGGCGAATCTACTAACTTGGCCATCTTTTCAGATTATATTAACAAGGAAAGTTTGAACTTGCTGCACTCAACCTTCTTCGTAGAAATTAAACTGATTCCTAGAAGCGAATTAACTTATTTCACACAGTACAGTGTTCGGTTCTGAAGATGTTTCTTTTCTAAAGAAACTACTTTAGAAATGAGGCAAATCCACTAACTTGGACATCTTGTTAGTTTACACAAAGTAGGAAAGTTTGAACTTGCTGCACTCAACCTTCTTCTTAGGAAAGCAAGTGATTCCTAGAATCTAACTGGCACATTTCACATAGTACAGTGTGCAGTAATGAAGATGTTTGTTTTCTAAATAAACTACGTTAGATATGAGGCCAATCTACTAAGTTGTGCATCTTTTCAGATTACATTAACAAGGAACGTTTGAACTTGCTGCACTCAACCTTCTTTGTAAGAAAGCAACTGATTCCTAGAACCGAATGAGCTTATTTCACACAGTACAATGTTCGGCATAGAAGATGTTTGTTTTCTCAAGATAGTACTTTACAAATAAGGTGAATCTTCTAACTTGGCCATCTTTTTAGATTACATTAACAAGGAAAGTTTGAACTTGCTGCACTCAACCTTCTTCGTAGAAATTAAACTGATTCCTAGAAGCGAATTAACTTATTTCACACAGTACAGTGTTCGGTACTGAAGATGTTTGTTTTCTAAAGAAACTACTTTAGAAATGAGGCCAATCTACTACGTTGTGCATCTTTTCCGATTACATTAACAAGGAAAGTTTGAACTTGCTACACTCAACCTTCTTTGTAGGAAAGCAACTGATTCCTAGAACCGAATGAGCTTATTTCACACAGTACAATGTTCGGCAATGAAGATGTTTGTTTTCTCAACAAACTACTTTAGAAATGAGGCGAATCTACTACGTTTTGCATCTTTTCAGATTACATTAACAAAGAAAGTTTGAACTTGCTACACTCAACCTTCTTTGTAGGAAAGCAACTGATTCCTAGAACCGAATGAGCTTATTTCACACAGTACAATGTTCGGCAATGAAGATGTTTGTTTTCTCAACAAACTACTTTACAAATGAGTCGAATCTACTAACTGGGCCATCTTTTTAGATTACATTAACAAGGAAAGTTTGAACTTGCTGCACTCAACCTTCTTCGTAGAAATTAAACTGATTCCTAGAACGAATTAACTTATTTTCAAAGTACAGTGTTCGGTACTGAAGATGTTCCTTTTCTAAAGATACTACTTTAGAAATGAGGCCAATATACTACGTTGTGCATCTTTTCAGATTACATTAACAAAGAAAGTTTGAACTTGCTGCACTCAACCTTCTTCGTAGAAATTAAACAGATTCCTAGAAGCGAATTAACTTATTTCACACAGTACAGTGTTCGGTACTGAAGATGTTTCTTTTCTTAAGAAACTACTTTCGAAATGAGACCAATCTACTACGTTGTGCATCTTTTCAGATTTCATTAAGAAGGAAAGTTTGAACTTGCTGCACTCAACCTTCTTCGTAGAAATTAAACTGATTCCTAGAAGCGAATTAACTTATTTCACACAGTACAGTGTTCGGTACTGAAGATGTTTGTTTTCCCAACAAACTACTTTACAATTGAGTCGAATCTACTAACTTGGCCAACTTTTTAGATTACATTAACAAGGAAAGTTTGAACTTGGTGCACTCAACCTTCTTTGTAGGAAAGCAACTGATTCCTAGAACCAAATGAGCTTATTTCACACAGTACAAAGTACGGCAATGAAGATGTTTGTTTTCTCAACAAACTACTTTACAAATGAGTCGAATCTACTAACTTGGCCATCTTTTTAGATTACATTAACAAGGAAAGTTTGAACTTGCTGGTCTCAATCTTCTTTGTAAGAAAGCAACTAATTCCTAGAACCGAATGAGCTTATTTCACATAGCACAATCCTCGGCAATGAAGATGTTTGTTTTCTCAAGAAAGTACTTTACAAATGACGCGAATCTTCTAACTTGGCCATCTTTTTAGGTTAAATTAACAAGGAAAGTTTGAACTTGCTGCACTCAACCTTCTTCGTAGAAATTAAACTGATTCCCAGAAGCGAAATAACTTATTTCACACAGTACAGTATTCGTACTGAGATGTTTTCTTTTCTAAAGAAACTACTTTAGAAATGATGCCAATCTCCTACGTTGTGCATCTTTTCAGATTACATTAACAAGGAAAGTTTGAACTTGCTACACTCAACCTTATTTGTAGGAAAGCAACTGATTCCTAGAACCGAATGAGCTTATTCCACACAGTTCTATGTTCGGCAATGAAGATGTTTCTTTTCTCAACAAAGTACTTTACAAATGAGGCGAATCTTCTAACTTGGCCATCTTTTGAGATTACATTAACAAGGAAAGTTTGAACTTGGTGCACTCAACCTTCTTGGTAGAAATTAAACTGATTCCTAGAAGTTTAATTAACTTATTTCACACAGTACAGTGTTCAGTACTGAAGATGTTTCTTTTCTAAAGAAACTACTTTAGAAATGAGGCGAATCCACTAACTTGTACATCTTGTTAGATTACACAAAGTAGGAAAGTTTGAACTTGCTGCACTCAACCTTCTTCGTAGGAAAGCAAGTGATTCCAAGAATCGAACTAGCTCATTTCACATAGTACAGTGTTCGGTAATGAAGATGTTTGTTTTCTAAACAAACTACTTTAGAAATGAGGCCAATCTACTAAGTTCAGCATCTTTTCAGATTACATTAACAAGGAAAGTTTGAACTTGCTGCACTCAACCTTCTTTGTAGGAAAGCAACTGATTCCTAGAAACGAATGAGATTATTTCACACAGTACAATGTTCGGCAATAAAGATGTTTGTTTTCTCAACAAAGTACTTTACAAATGAGGCGAATCTTCTAACTTGGCCATGTTTTTAGATTACATTAACAAGGAAAATTTGAACTTGCTGCACTCAGCCTTCTTCGTAGAAATTAAACTGATTCCTAGAAGTGAATTAACTTATTTCACAGAGTACAGTTTTCGGTAATGAAGATGTTTGTTTTCTAAACAAACTAATTTAGAAATGAGGCCAATCTACTACATTGTGCATCTTTCAGATTACATTAACAAGGAAAGTTTGAACTTGCTACACTCAACCTTCTTTGTGGGAAAGCAACTGATTCCTAGAACCGAATGAGCTTATTTCACACAGTACAATGTACGGCAATGAAGATGTTTGTTTTCTCAACAAGGTACTTTACAAATGAGTCGAATCTACTAACTTGGCCATCTTTTTCGATTACATTAACAAGGAAAGTTTCAACTTGCTGCACTCAACCTTCTTTGTAGGAAAGCAACTGATTCCTAGATCCGAATGAGCTTATTTCACACAGTACAATGTTCGGCAATGAAGATGTTTGTTTTCTCAACAAAGTACGTTACAAATGAGGCGAATCTACTAAGTTGGCCATCTTTTTAGATTACATTAACATAGAAAGTTTGAATTTGGTGCACTCAACCTTCTTCGTAGAAATTAAACTTATTCCTAGAAGCGAATTAACTTATTTCACACAGTACAATGTTCGGCAATGAAGATGTTTGTTTTCTCAACAAAGTACCTTTACAAATGAGGCGAATCTTCTAACTTGGCCATCTTTTGAGATTACATTAACAAGGAAAGTTTGAACTTGCTGCACTCAACCTTCTTCGTAGAAATTAAACTGATTCCTAGAAGCGAATTAACTTATTTCACACAGTACAGTGTTCGGTACTGAAGATGTTTCTTTTCTAAAGAAACTACTTTAGAAATGAGGCGAATCCAGTAACTTGTACATCTTTTTAGATTACACAAAGTAGGAAAGTTTGAACTTGCTGCACTCAACCTTATTCGTAGAAATTAAACTGATTCCTAGAATCAATTAACTTATTTCACACAGTACACTGTTCGGTACTGAAGATGTTTCTTCTCTAAAGAAACTACTTTAGAAATGAGGCCAATCTTCTAAAGTTTGCATCTTTTCAGATTACATTAACAAAGGAAAGTTTGAACTTGCTGCACTCAACCTTCTTTGTAGGAACACAACTGATTCCTAGAACCGAATGAGCTTATTTCACACAGTACAATGTTCGGCAATGAAGATGTTTGTTTTCTCAACAAACTACTTTACAAATGAGTCGAATCTACTAACTTGGCCATCTTTTTAGATTACATTAACAAGGAAAGTTTGAACTTGCTGCACTCAACCTTCTTTGTAGGAAAGCAACTGATTCCTAGAACCGAATGAGCTTATTTCACAAAGTACAATGTTCGGCAATGAAGATGTTTGTTTTCTCAACAAACTACTTTACAAATGAGGCGAATCTTCTAACTTGGCCATCTTTGAGATTACATTAACAAGGAAAGTTTGAACTTGCTGCACTCAACCTTCTTCTTAGAAATTAAACTGATTCCTAGAAGAATTAACTTATTTCACACAGTACAGTGTTCGGGTACTGAAGATGTTTTTTTCTAAAGAAACTACTTTAGAAATGAGGCGAATCCACTAACTTGTACATCTTGTTAGATTACACAAAGTAGGAAAGTTTGAACTTGCTGCACTCAACCTTCTTGTAGGAAAGCAACTGATTCCTAGAATCGAATGAGCTTATTTCACATAGTACAGTGTTCGGTAATGAAGATGTTTGTTTTCTAAACAAACTACTTTAGAAATGAGGCCAATCTACTAAGTTCAGCATCTTTTCAGATTACATTAACAAGGAAAGTTTGAACTTGCTGCACTCAACCTTCTTTGTAGGAAAGCAACTGATTCCTAGAACCGAATGAGATTATTTCACACAGTACAATGTTCGGCAATAAAGATGTTTGTTTTCTCAACAAACTACTTTACAAATGAGGCGAATCTACTAACTTGGCAATGTTTTTAGATTACATTAACAAGGAAAATTTGAACTTGCTGCACTCAGCCTTCTTTGTAGAAATTAAACTGATTCCTAGAACCGAATTAACTTATTTCACAGAGTACAGTTTTCGGTAATGAAGATGTTTGTTTTCTAAACAAAACTAATTTAGAAATGAGGCCAATCTACTACATTGTGCATCTTTCAGATTACATTAACAAGGAAAGTTTGAACTTGCTGCACTCAACCTTCTTTGTGGGAAAGCAACTGATTCCTAGAACCGAATGAGCTTATTTCACACAGTACAGTGTTCGGCAATGAAGATGTTTGTTTTCTCAACAAAGTACGTTACAAATGAGGCGAATCTACTAACATGGCCATCTTTTCAGATTACATTAACAAGGAAAGTTTGAACTTGCTGCACTCAACCTTCTTTGTAGGAAAGCAACTGATTCCTAGATCCGAATGAGCTTATTTCACAGAGTACAATGTTCGGCAATGAAGATGTTTGTTTTCTCAACAAAGTACTTTACAAATGAGGCGAATCTACTAAGTTGGCCATCTTTTTAGATTACATTAACATAGAAAGTTTGAATTTGCTGCACTCAACCTTCTTTGTAGAAATTAAACTGATTCCTAGAACCGAATTAACTTATTTCACACAGTACAATGTTCGCAATGAAGATGTTTGTTTTCTCAACAAAGTACTTTACAAATGAGGCGAATCTTCTAACTTGGCCATCTTTTGAGATTACATTAACAAGGAAAGTTTGAACTTGCTGCACTCAACCTTCTTCATAGAAATTAAACTGATTCCTAGAAGCTTAATTAACTTATTTCACACAGTACAGTGTTCGGTACTGAAGATGTTTCTTTCTAAAGAAACTACTTTAGAAATGAGGCGAATCCAGTAACTTGTACATCTTTTTAGATTACACAAACAAGGAAAGTTTGAACTTGCTGCACTCAACCTTCTTTGTAGAAATTAAACTGATTCCTAGAATCGAATTAACTTATTTCACACAGTACACTGTTTGGTACTGAAGATGTTTTGTTTTCTAAAAGAAACTACTTTAGAAATGAGGCCAATCTACTACGTTGTGCATCTTTTCAGAGTACATTAACAAGGAAAGTTTGAACTTGCTGCACTCAACCTTCTTTGTAGCAACACAACTGATTCCTAGAACCGAATGAGCTTATTTCACACAGTACAATGTTCAGCAATGAAGATGTTTGTTTTCTCAACAAACTACTTTACAAAATGAGTCTAATCTACTAACTTGGCCATCTTTTTAGATTACATTAACAAGGAAAGTTTGAACTTGCTGCACTCAACCTTCTTTGTAGGAAAGCAACTGATTCCTAGAACCTAATGAGCTTATTTCACAAAGTACAATGTTCGGCAATGAAGATGTTTGTTTTCTCAACAAACTACTTTACAAATGAGGCGAATCTTCTAACTTTGCCATTTTGAGATTACATTAACAAGGAAAGTTTGAACTTGCTGCACTCAACCTTCTTCTTAGAAATTAAACTGATTCCTAGAAATTTAATTAGCTTATTTCACACAGTACAGTGTTCGGTACTGAAGATGTTTCTTTCTAAAGAAACTACTTTAGAAATGAGGTGAATCCACTAACTTGTACATCTTGTTAGGTTACACAAAGTAGGAAAGTTTGAACTTGCTGCACTCAACCTTCTTTGTAGAAAGGAAAGTGATTCCTAGAATCGAACTAGCTCATTTCACATAGTACAGTGTTCGGTAATGAAGATGTTTGTTTTCTAAACAAACTACTTTAGAAATGAGGCCAATCTACTAAGGTGTGCATCTTTTCAGATTACATTAACAGTGAAAGTTTGAACTTGCTGCACTCAACCTTCTTTGTAGGAACACAACTGATTCTTAGAACCGAATGAGCTTATTTCACACAGTACAATGTTCAGCAATGAAGATGTTTGTTTTCTCAACAAACTACTTTACAAATGAGTCGAATCTACTAACTTGTGCATCTTTTTAGATTACATTAACCAGGAAAGTTTGAACTTGCTGCACTCAACCTTCTTTGTAGGAAAGCAACTGATTCCTAGAACCGAATGAGCTTATTTCACACAGTACAATGTTCGGCAATGAAGATGTTTGTTTTCTCAACAAACTACTTTACAAATGAGGCGAATCTACTAACTTGGCCATCTTTTTAGATTACATTAACAAGGAAAGTTTGAACTTCCTGCACTCAACCTTCTTCGTAGAAATTAAACTGATTCCTAGATGCGAATTAACTTATTTCACACAGTACAGTGTTCGGGACTGAAGATGTTTCTTTTCTAAAGAAACTACTTTAGAAATGAGGCCAATCTACTACATTGTGAATCTTTTCAGATTACATTAACAAGGAAAGTTTGAACTTGCTGCACTCAACCTTCCTTGTAGGAAAGCAACTGATTCCTAGAACCGAATGAGCTTATTTCACACAGTACAATGTTCGCAATGAAGATGTTTGTTTTCAAGAAACTACTTTACAAATGAGGCGTAATCTACTAACTTGCCATCTTTTAGATTACATTAACAAGGAAAGTTTGAACTTGCTGCACTCAACCTTCTTTGTAGGAAAGCAACTGATTCCTAGAACCCAATTAGCTTATTTCACACAGTACAATGTTCGGCAATGAAGATGTTTGTTTTCTCAACAAACTACTTTACAAATGAGGCGAATCTTCTAACATGGCCATCTTTTTAGATTACATTAACAAGGAAAGTTTGAACTTGCTGCACTCAACCTTCTACATAGAAATTAAACTAATTCCTAGAACCGAATTAACTTATTTCACACAGTACAGTGTTGGGCAACTGAAGATGTTTGTTTTCTAAAGAAACTACTTTAGAAATGAGGCCAATCTACTACGTTGTGCATCTTTTCAGATTACATTAACAAGGAAAGTTTGAACTTGCTGCACTCAACCTTCTTTGTAGGAAAGCAACTGATTCCTAGAACCGAATGAGCTTATTTCACACAGTACAATGTTTGGCAATGAAGATGTTTGTTTTCTCAACAAACTACTTTACAAATGAGGCGAATCTACTAACTTGGCCATCTTTTCAGATTATATTAACAAGGAAAGTTTGAACTTGCTGCACTCAACCTTTCTGTAGAAATTAAACTGATTCCTAGAAGCGAATTAACTTATTTCACACAGTACAGTGTTCGGTTCTGAAGATGTTTCTTTTCTAAAGAAACTACTTTAGAAATGAGGCAAATCCACTAACTTGGACATCTTGTTAGTTTACACAAAGTAGGAAAGTTTGAACTTGCTGCACTCAACCTTCTTCTTAGGAAAGCAAGTGATTCCTAGAATCTAACTGGCACATTTCACATAGTACAGTGTGCAGTAATGAAGATGTTTGTTTTCTAAATAAAACTACGTTAGATATGAGGCCAATCTACTAAGTTTTGCATCTTTTCAGATTACATTAACAAGGAACGTTTGAACTTGCTGCACTCAACCTTCTTTGTAAGAAAGCAACTGATTCCTAGAACCGAATGAGCTTATTTCACACAGTACAATGTTCGGCATAGAAGATGTTTGTTTTCTCAAGATAGTACTTTACAAATAAGGTGAATCTTCTAACTTGGCCATCTTTTTAGATTACATTAACAAGGAAAGTTTGAACTTGCTGCACTCAACCTTCTTCAGAGAAATTAAACTGATTCCTAGAAGCGAATTAACTTATTTCACACAGTACAGTGTTCGGTACTGAAGATGTTTGTTTTCTAAAGAAACTACTTTAGAAATGAGGTGAATCTACTACGTTGTGCATCTTTTCCGATTACATTAACAAGGAAAGTTTGAACTTGCTACACTCAACCTTATTTGTAGGAAAGCAACTGATTCCTAGAACCGAATGAGCTTATTTCACACAGTACAATGTTCGGCAATGAAGATGTTTGTTTTCTCAACAAACTACTTTAGAAATGAGGCGAATCTACTACGTTTTGCATCTTTTCAGATTACATTAACAAAGAAAGTTTGAACTTGCTACACTCAACCTTCTTTGTAGGAAAGCAACTGATTCCTAGAACCGAATGAGCTTATTTCACACAGTACAATGTTCGGCAATGAAGATGTTTGTTTTCTCAACTAACTACTTTACAAATGAGTTGAATCTACTAACTGGGCCATCTTTTTAGATTACATTAACAAGGAAAGTTTGAACTTGCTGCACTCAACCTTCTTCGTAGAAATTAAACTGATTCCTAGAAGCGAATTAACGTATTTCACAAAGTACAGTGTTCGGTACTGAAGATGTTCCTTTTCTAAAGATACTACTTTAGAAATGAGGCCAATATACTACGTTGTGCATCTTTTCAGATTACATTAACAAGGAAAGTTTGAACTTGCTGCACTCAACCTTCTTCGTAGAAATTAAACAGATTCCTAGAAGCGAATTAACTTATTTCACACAGTACAGTGTTCGGTACTGAAGATGTTTCTTTTCTTAAGAAACTACTTTCGAAATGAGACCAATCTACTACGTTGTGCATCTTTTCAGATTTCATTAAGAAGGAAAGTTTGAACTTGCTGCACTCAACCTTCTTCGTAGAAATTAAACTGATTCCTAGAAGCGAATTAACTTATTTCACACAGTACAGTGTTCGGTACTGAAGATGTTTGTTTTCTAAAGAAACTACTTTAGAAATGAGGCCAATCTACTACGTTGTGCATCTTTTCACATTACATTAACAAGGAAAGTTTGAACTTGCTACACTCAACCTTCTTTGTAGGAAAGCAACTGATTCATAGAACCGAATGAGCTTATTTCACACAGTACAATGTTGGGCAATGAAGATGTTTGATTTCTCAACAAACTGCTTTACAAATGAGTCGAATCTACTAACTTGGCTATCTTTTTAGATTACATTAACAAGGAAAGTTTGAACTTGCTGCACTCAACCTTCTTTGTAGGAAAGCAACTGATTCCTAGATCCGAATGAGCTTATTTCACACTGTACAATGTTCGGCAATGAAGACGTTTGTTTTCTCAACAAAGTACTTTACAAATGAGGCGAATCTTCTAACTTGGCCATCTTTTCAGATTACATTAACGAGGAAAGTTTGAACTTGCTGCACTCAACCTTCTTCGTATTAATTAAACTGATTCCTAGAAGCGAATTAAATTATTTCACACAGTACAGTGTTCGGTACTGAAGATGTTTCTTTTCTAAAGAAACTACTTTAGAAATGAGGTCAATCTAGTACGTTGTGCATCTTTTCCGATTACATTAACAAGGAAAGTTTGAACTTGCTACACTCAACCTTATTTGTAGCAAAGCAACTGATTCCTAGAACCGAATGAGCTTATTTCACACAGTACAATGTTCGGCAATGAAGATGTTTGTTTTCTCAACAAACTACTTTACAAATGAGGCGAATCTACTAACTTCGCCATCTTTTTAGATTACATTAACAAGGAAAGTTTGAACTTGCTGCACTCAACCTTCTTTGTAGGAAAACAACGGATTCCTAGAACCAAATGAGCTTATTTCACACAGTACAATGTTCGGCAATGAAGATGTTTGTTTTCTCAACAAAGTACTTTACAAATGAGGCGAATCTTCTAACTTGGCCATCTTTTGAGATTACATTAGAAAGGAAAGTTTGAACTTGCTGCACTCAACCTTCTTCGTAGGAAAGCAAGTGATTCCTAGAATCGAACTAGCTCTTTTCACATAGTACAGTGTTCGGTAATGAAGATGTTTGTTTTCTAAACAAACTGCTTTAGAAATGAGTCCAATCTACTAAGTTGTGCATCTTTTCAGATTACATTCACAAGGAAAGTTTGACCTTGCTGCACTCAACCTTCTTTGTAGGAAAGCAACTGATTCCTAGAACCGAATGAGCTTATTTCACACAGTACAATGTTCGGCAATGAAGATGTTTGTTTTCTCAAAAAAGTACTTTACAAATGAGGCGAATCTTCTAACTTGGCCATCTTTTTAGATTACATTAAAAAGGAAAGTTTGAACTTGCTGCACTCAACCTTCTTCGTAGAAATTAAACTGATTCCTAGAAGCGAATTAACTTATTTCACACAGTACAGTGTTCGGTACTGAAGATGTTTCTTTTCTAAAGAAACTACTTTAGAAATGAGGCCAATGTACTAAGTTGTGCATCTTTTAAGATTACATTAACAAGGAAAGTTTGAACTTGCTGCACTCAACGTTCTTCGTAGAAGTTAAACTGATTCCTAGAAGCGAATTAACTTAGTTCACACAGTACAGTGTTCGGTACTGAAGATGTTTTTTTTCTAAAGAAACTACTTTAGAAATGAGGCCCATCTACTAAGTTGTGCATCTTTTCAGATTACATTAACAAGGAAAGTTTGAACTTGCTACACTCAACCTTCTTTGTAGGAAAGCAAGTGATTCCTAGAACTGAACTAGCTCATTTCACATAGCACAGTGTTCGGTAATGAAGATGTTTGTTTTCTAAACAAACTACTTTAGAAATCAGGGCAATCTACTAAGTTGTGCATCTTTTCAGATTACATTAACAAGGAAAGTTTGAACCTGCTGCACTCATCCTTCTTTGTAGGAAAGCAACTGATTCCTAGATCCGAATGAGCTTATTTCACACAGTACAATGCTCAGCAATGAAGATGTTTGTTTTCTCAACAAAGTACTTTACAAATGAGGCGAATCTTCTGTCTTGGCCATCTTTTGAGATGACATTAACAAGGAAAGTTTGAACCTGCTGCACTCAACCTTCTTCGTAGAAATTAAACTGATTCCTAGAAGCGAATTAACTTATTTTACACAGTACAGTGTTCGGTACTGAAGATGTTTCTTTTCTAAAGAAACTACTTTAGAAATGAGGCGAATCCACTAACTTGTACATCTTGTTAGATTACACAAACTAAGAAAGTTTGAACTTGCTGCACTCAACCTTCTTCGTAGGAAAGCAAGTGATTCCTAGAATCGAACTAGCTCATTTCACATAGCACAGTGTTCGGTAATGAAGATGTTTGTTTTCTAAACAAACTGCTTTAGAAATGAGGCCAATCTACTAAATTGTGCATCTTTTCAGATTACATTAACAAGGAAAGTTTGAACTTGCTGCACTCAACCTTCTTTTAGGAAAGCAACTGATTCCTAGAACCGAATGAGCTTATTTCACACAGTACAATGTTCGGCAATGAAGATGTTTGTTTTCTCAACAAAGTACTTTACAAATGACTGAATCTTCTAACTTGGCCACCTTTTGAGATTACATTAACAAGGAAAGTTTGAACTTGCTGCACTCAACCTTCTTCATAGAAATTAAACTGATTCCTAGAAGCGAATTAACTTATTTCACACAGTACAGTGTTCGGTACTGAAGATGTTTCTTTTCTAAAGAAACTACTTTAGAAATGAGGCGATTCCACTAACTTGTACATCTTGTTAGATTACACAAAGTAGGATAGTTTGAACTTGCTGCACTCAACCTTCTTTGTAGGAAAGCAAGTGATTCCTAGAATCGAACTACCTAATTTCACATAGCACAGTGTTCGGTAATGAAGATGTTTGTTTTCTAAACAAACTACTTTAGAAATGAGGCCAATCTACTAAGCTGTGCATCTTTTCAGATTACATTAACAAGGAAAGTTTGAACTTCCTGCACTCAACTTTCTTTGTAGGACAGCAACTGATTCCTAGAACCGAATGAGCTTATTTCACACAGTACAATGTTCGGCAATGAAGATGTTTGTTTTCTCAACAAAGTACTTTTCAAATGAGGCGAATCTTCTGACTTGGCCATCTTTTGAGATTACATTAACAAGGAAAGTTTGAACTTACTGCACTCAACCTTCTTCGTAGAAATTAAAGTGATTCCTAGAAGCGAATTAACTTATTTCACACAGTACAGTGTTCGGTACTGAAGATGTTTCTTTTCTAAAGAAACTACTTTAGAAATGAGGCCCATCTACTACGTTGTGCATCTTTTGAGATTACATTAACAAGGAAAGTTTGAACTTGCTGCACTCAACCTTCTGTGTAGGAAAGCAACTGATTCCTAGAACCGAATGAGCTTATTTCACAGAGTACAATGTTCGGCAATGAAGATGTTTGTTTTCTCAACAAACTACTTTACAAATTAGTTGAATCTACTAACTTGGCCATCTTTTTAGATACATTAACAAGGAAAGTTTGAAGTTGCTGCACTCAACCTTCTTTGTAGGAAAGCAACTGATTCCTAGAACCGAATGAGCTTATTTCACACAGTACAATGTTCGGCAATGAAGATGTTTGTTTTCTCAACAAACTACTTTACAAATGAGTCGAATCTCCTAACTTGGCCATCCTTTTAGATTATATTAACAAGGAAAGTTTGAACTTGCTGCACTCAACCTTCTTCGTAGAAATTAAACTGATTCCTACAAGCGAATTAACTCATTTCACACAGTACAGTGTTCGGTACTGAAGATGTTTCTTTTCTAAAGAAACTACTTTAGAAATGATGCGATTCCACTAACTTGTACATCTTGTTAGATTACACAAAGTAGGAAAGTTTAAACTTGCTGCACTCAACCTTCTTCTTCATAAGAAAGCACGTGATTCCTAGAATCGAACTAGCTCATTTCAAATAGCACAGTGTTCGGTAATGAAGATGTTTGTTTTCTAAACAAACTACTTTAGAAATGAGGCCAATCTACTAAGTTGTGCATCTTTTCAGATTACATTAACAAGGAAAGTTTGAACTTGCTGCACTCAACTTTCTTTGTAGGAAATCAACTGATTCCTAGAACCGAATGAGCTTATTTCACACAGTACAATGTTCGGCAATGAAGATGTTTGTTTTCTCAACAAAGTACTTTTCAAATGAGGCGAATCTTCTGACTTGGCCATCTTTTGAGATTACATTAACAAGGAAAGTTTGAACTTGCTGCACTCAACCTTCTTCGTAGAAATTAAACTGATTCCTAGAAGCGAATTAACTTATTTCACACAGTACAGTGTTCGGTATTGAAGATGTTTCTTTTCTAAAGAAACTACTTTAGAAATGAGGCCAATCTACTACGTTGTGCATCTTTTCAGATTACATTAACAAGGAAAGTTTGAACTTGCTGCACTCAACCTTCTTTGTAGGAAACCAACTGATTCCTAGATCCGAATGAGCTTATTTCACACAGTACAATGTTCGGCAATGAAGATGTTTGTTTTCTCAACAAAGTACTTTACAAATGAGGCGAATGTTCTAACTTGGCCATCTTTTCAGATTACATTAATAAGGAAAGTTTGAACTTGCTGCAGACAACATTCTTCGTAGAAATTAAACTGATTCCTAGAAGCGAATTAACTTATTTCACAGAGTACAGTGTTCGGTACTGAAGATGTTTCATTTCTAAAGAAACTATTTTAGAAATGAGGCGAATCCACTAACCAGTACATCTTGTTAGATTACACAAAGTAGGAAAGTTTGAACTTGGAGCATTCAACCTTCTTCGTAGGAAAGCAAGTGATTCCTAGAATCGAACTAGCTCATTTCACACAGTACAGTGTTCGGTACTGAAGATGTTTCTTTTCTAAAGAAACTACATTAGAAATGAGGTCAATCTACTACGTTGTGCATCTTTTCAGATTACATTAACAAGGAAAGTTTGAACTTGCTGCACTCAACCTTCTTTGTAGGAAAGAAACTGATTCCTAGAACCGAAAGAGCTTATTTCACACAGTACAATGTTCGGCAATGAAGATGTTTGTTTTCTCAATAAACTACTTTACAAATGAGGCGAATCTACTAACTTGGCCATCTTTTTAGATTACATTAGCAAGGAAAGTTTGAACTTGCTGCACTCAACCTTCTTTGTAGGAAAACGACTGATTCCTAGAACCAATGAGCTTATTTCACACAGTACAATGTTCGGCAATGAAGATGTTTGTTTTCTCAACAAACTACTTTACAAATGAGGGGAATCTTCTAACTTGGCCATCTTTTTAGATTACATTAACAAGGAAAGTTTGAATTTGCTGCACTCAACCTTCTTCGTAGAAATTAAACTGATTTCTAGAAGCGAATTAACTTATTTCACACAGTACACTGTTCGGTACTGAAGATGTTTCTTTTCTAAAGAATCTACTTTAGAAATGAGGCCAATCTACTACGTTGTGCATCTTTTCAGATTACATCAACAAGGAAAGTTTGAACTTGCTGCACTCAACCTTCTTCGTAGAAATTAAACTGATTCTTAGAAGCGAATTAACTTATTTCACACAGTACAGTGTTCGGTACGGATGATGTTTCTTTTCTAAACAAACTACTTTAGAAATGAGGCCAATCTACTACGTTGTGCATATTTTCAGATTACATTAACAAGGAAAGTGTGAACTTGCTGCACTTAACCTTCTTTGTAGGAAAGCACCTGATTCCTAGAACTGAATTAACTTATTTCACACAGTACAGTGTTCGGTACTGAAGATGTTTGTTTTCTAAAGAAACTAATTTAGAAATGATGCGAATCCACTAACTTGTACATCTTGTTAGATTACACAAACTAGGAAAGTTTTAACTTCCTGCACTCAACCATCTTCGTAGAAATTAAACTGACTCCTAGAAGCGAATTAACTCATTTCACACAGTACAGTGTTCGGTACTGAAGATGTTTCATTTCTAAAGAAACTTCTTTAGAAATGAGGCCAATCTCCTAAGTCGTGCATCTCTTTAGGTTACATTAACAAGGAAAGTTTGAACTGGCTACATTCAACCTTCTTTGTAGGAAAGCAACTGAATTCTAGAACTAAATTAGCTTTGTTCACACAGTACAATGTTCGGAAATGAAGATGTTTGTTTTCTCAACAAACTACATTACCAATGAGGCAAATCTACTATCTTGGACATCTTTTCAGACCACATTAACAAGGAACGTTTGAACTTGCTAAACTCAACCATTTTCATAGAAAGTAAACTGATTCCTAGAACTGAATTAGCTCATTTCACAAAGTACAAAGTTTGGCAATTTAGGTTTGTTTTCTAAAGAAACTACTTTAGAAATGAGGCGAATCTACTAACTTGGACATCTTTTTAGATTACATTAACAAGGAAAGTTTGAAGTTGCTCCACTCAACCTTTTTTGTAGGAAATCAACTGATTCCTAGAACCGAATGAGCTTATTTCACACAGTACAATGTTCGGCAATAAAGATGTTAATTTTCTCAACAAACTACTTTACAGATGAGGCGAATCTACTAACTTGGCCATCTTTTTAAATTACATTAACAAGGAAAGTTTGAACTTGCTGCACTCAACCTTCTTTGTAGGAAAGCAACTGATTCCTAGAAGGGAATTAACTTATTTCATACAGTACAGTGTTCGGTACTAAAGATGTTTCTTTTCTAAAGAAACTACTTTAGAAATGAGGCGAATCCACTAACTTGTACATCTTGTTAGATTACACAAAGTAGGAAAGTTTGAACTTGCTGCACTCAACCTTCTTCGTAGGAAAGCAAGTGATTCCTAGAATCGAACTAGATCATTTCACGTAGTACAGTGTTCGGTAATGAAGATGTTTGTTTTCTAAACAAACTACTTTAGAAATCAGGCCAAACTACTAAGTTGTGCATCGTTTCAGATTACATTAACAAGGAAAGTTTGAACTTGCTGCACTCAACCTTCTTCGTAGAAATTAAACTTATTCCTAGAAGCGAATTAACTTATTTCACACAGTACAGTGTTCAGTACTGAAGATGTTTCTTTTCTAAAGAAACTACTTTAGAAATGAGGCCAATCTACTACGTTGTGCATCTTTTCAGAATACATTAACAAGGAAAGTTTGAACTTGCTGCACTCAACCTTCTTTGTAGGAAAGCAACTGATTCCTAGAGACGAATGAGCTTCTTTCACACAGTACAATGTACGGCAATGAAGATGCTTGTTTTCTCAACAAACTACTTTACAAATGAGTCGAATCTAGTAACTTGGCCATCTTTTTAGATTACATTAACAAGGAAAGTTTGAAGTTCCTGCACTCAACCTTCTTTGTAGGAAAGCAACTGATTCCTAGAACCTAATGAGCTTATTACACACAGTACAATGTTCGGCAATGAAGATGTTTCTTTTCTCAACAAAGTACTTTAAAAATGAGGCCAATGTTCTAACTTGGCCATCTTTTGACATTACATTAACACGGAAAGTTTGAACTTGCTGCACTCAACCTTCTTCGTAGGAAAGCAAGTGATTCCTAGAATCGAACTAGCTCTTTTCACATAGTACAGTGTTCGGTAATGAAGATGTTTGTTTTCTAAACAAACTACTTTAGAAATGACGCCAATCTACTAAGTTGTGCATCTTTTCAGTTTCATTAACAAGGAAAGTTTGAACTTGCTGCACTCAACCTTCTTTGTCGGAAAGCAACTGATTCCTAGAACCGAATGAGCTTATTTCACACAGTACAATGTTCGGCAATGAAGATGTTTGTTTTCTCAACAAACTGGTTTACAAATGAGGCGAACCTACTAACTTGGCCATCTTTTTAGATTACAGTAACAAGGAAAGTTTGATGTTGCTGCACTCAACCTTCTTTTTTAGGAAAGCAACTGAATCCTAGAACCGAATGAGCTTATTTCACACAGTACAATGTTCGGCAATGAAGGTGTTTGTTTTCTCAACAAACTACTTTACAAATGAGTCGAATCTACTAACTTGGCCATCTTTTTAGATTACATTAACAAGGAAAGTTTGACCTTGCTGCACTCAACCTTCTTTGTAGGAAAGCACCTGATTCCTAGAACCGAATTAACTTATTTCACACAGTACAGTGTTCGGTACTGAAGATGTTTCTTTTCTAAAGAAACTACTTTAGAAATGAGGTGCATCCACTAACTTGTACATCTTGTTAGATTACAGAAAGTAGGAAAGTTTGAACTTGCTGCACTCAACCTTCTTCGTAGGAAAGCAAGTGATTCCTAGAATCGAACTAGCTCATTTCACACAGTACAGTGTTCGGTAATGAAGATGTTTGTTTTCTAAACAAACTATTTTAGAAATGAGGCCAATCTACTACGTTGTGCATCTCTTCAGATTACATTAACAAGGAAAGTTTGAACTTGCTGCACTGAACCTTCTTTGTAGGAAAGCAAGTGATTCCTAGAACCGAATGAGCTTATTTCACACAGTACAATGTTCGGCAATGAAGATGTTTGTTTTCTCAACAAACTACTTTACAAATGAGGCGCATATACTAACTTGGCCATCTTCTAGATAACATTAACAAGGAAAGTTTGAACTTGCTTCTCTCAACCTTCTTTGTAGGAAAGCAACTGATTCCTAGAACCGGATGAGCTTATTTCACACAGTACAATATTCGGCAATGAAGATGTTTGTTTTCTCAACAAAGTACTTTACAAATGAGGCGAATCTTCTAACTTGGCCATCTTTTGAGATTACATTAACAAGGAAAGTTGGAACTTGCTGCACTCAACCTTCTTCGTAGAAATTAAACTGATTCCTAGAGTTTAATTAACTTATTTCACACAGTACAGTGTTTCGGTACTGAAGAGGTTTCTTTTCTAAAGAAACTACTTTAGAAATGAGGCGAATCCACTAACTTGTACATCTTGGTAGATTACACAAAGTAGGAAAGTTTGAACTTGCTGCACTCAACCTTCTTCTTAGGAAAGCAAGTGATTCCTAGAATCGAACTAGCTCATTTCACATAGTACAGTGTTCGGTAATGCAGATGTTTGTTTTCTAAACAAACTACTTTAGAAATGAGGCCAATCTACTAAGTTGTGCATCTTTTCAGATTACATTAACAAGGAAAGTGTGAACTTGCTGCACTCAACCTTCTTTGTAGGAAAGCAACTGATTCCTAGATCCGAATGAGCTTATTTCACACAGTACAATGTTCGGCAATGAAGATGTTTGTTTTCTGAACAAAGTACTTTACAAATGAGGCGAATCTTCGAACTTGGCCATCTTTTTAGATTACATTAACAAGGAAAGTTTGAACTTGCTGCACTCAACCTTCTTCGTAGAAATTAAACTGCTTCCTAGAAGCGAATTAACTTATTTCACACAGTACAGTGTTCGGTACTGAAGATGTTTCTTTTCTAAAGAAACTACTTTAGAAATGAGGCCAATGTACTACGTTGTGCATCTTTTCAGATTACATTAACAAGGAAAGTTTGAACTTGCTGCACTCAACCTTCTTCGTAGAAATTAAACTGATTCCTAGAAGTGAATTAACTTATTTCACACAGTACAGTGTTCGGTACTGAAGATGTTTTTTTCTTAAGAAACTACTTTAGAAATGAGGTCAATCTACTACGTTGTGCATCTTTTCAGATTACATTAACAAGGAACGTTTGAACTTGCTACACTCAACCTTCTTTGTAGGAAAGCAACTGATTCCTAGAACCGATGAGCTTATTTCACACAGTACAATGTTCGCCAATGAAGATGTTTGTTTTCTCAAGAAAGTACTTTACAAATGAGGCGAATCTACTAACTTGGCCATCTTTTTCTTTTACATTAACAATGAAAGTTTGTACTTGCTGCACTCAACCTTCTTTGTAGGAAAGCAACTGATTCCTAGAACCGAATGAGCTTATTTCACACAGTACAATGTTCGGTAATGAAGATGTTTGTTTTCTCAACAAAGTACTTTACAAATGAGGGGAATGTTGTAACTTGGCCATCTTTTGAGATTACATTAACAAGGAAAGTTTGAACTTGCTGCACTCAACCTTCTTCGTAGAAATTAAACTGATTCCTAGAACTTAATTAACTTATTTCATACAGTACAGTGTTCGCACTGAAGATGTTTCTTTTCTAAAGAAACTACTTTAGAAATGACGCGAATCCACTACCTTGTACATCTTGTTAGATTACACAAAGTAATAAAGTTTGAACTTGCTGCACTCAACCTTCTTCGTAGGAAAGCATGTGATTCCTAGAATCGAACTAGCTCATTTCTCATAGTACAGTGTTCGGTAATGAAGATGTTTCTTTTCTAAAGAAACTACTTTAGAAATGAGGCGAATCCACTAACTTGTACATCTTGTTAGATTACACAACGTCGGAAAGTTTGAACTGGCTGCACTAAACCTTCTTCGTAGGAAAGCAACTGATTCCTAGAACTGAACTAACTTATTTCACACAGTACAGTGTTCGCCAATGAAGATGTTTGTTTTCTGAACAAACTACTTTACAAATGAAGCGAAACTAGTAAGTTGTACATCTTGTTAGACTACACAAACAAGGAAAGTTTGAAGTTGCTGCACTAAACATTCTTGTAGGAAAGCAACTGATTCCTAGAACTGAACTAACTTATTTCACACAGTACAGTTTTCGGCAATGAAGATGTTTGTTTTTGAAACAAACTACTTTAGATATGACGCGAATTTTGTAAATTATACATCTTGGTAGATTACACTAACTAGAAAAGTTTGAACTTGCTGCACTAAACCTTCTTCGTAGGAAAGCAACTGATTCCTAGAACCGAAGTGGCTTATTTCACACAGTACAGTGTTCGCCAATGAAGATGTTTGTTTTCTAAACAAACTACTTTACAAATGAAGCGAAAATAGAAAGTTGTACATCTTGTTAGACTACACAAACAAGGAAAGTTTGAAGTTGCTGCAATAAACATTCTTCGTAGGAAAGCAACTGATTCCTAGAACTGAACTAACTTATTTCACACAGTACAGTTTTCGGCAATGAAGATGTTTGTTTTTGAAACTAACTACTTTAGATATGACGCAATTGTAGGAAATTGTACATCTTGTTAGATTACACTAACTAGAAAAGTTTGAACTTGCTGCAAAAAACCTTCGTCGGAGGAAAGCAACTGATTCCTAGAACCGAACTAGCTTATTTCACACAGTATAGTGTTCGGCAATGAAGATGTTTGTTTTCTGAACAAACTACTTTACAAATGAAGCGAAACTAGTAAGTTGTACTTCTTGTTAGACTACACAAACAAGGAAAGTTTGAAGTTGCTGCACTAAACCTTCTTCGTAGGAAAGCAACTGATTCCTAGAACCGAACTAACTCATTTCACACAGTACAGTTTGCAATGAAGAAGTTTGTTTTTGAAACAAACTACTTTAGATAAGAAGCGAATCCAGTAAGGTTGTACATCTTGTTAGATTACACTAACTAGAAAAGTTTGAACTGGCTGCACTAAACCTTCTTCGTAGGAAAGCAACTGATGCCTAGAACCGAACTAGCTTACTTCACAAAGTACAGTGTTCGCCAATGAAGATGTTTGTTTTCTAAACAAACTACTTTACAAATGAAGCGAAACTAGAAAGTTGTACATCTTGTTATAATACACAAACAAGGAAAGTTTGAAGTTGCTGCAATAAACATTCTTCGTAGGAAAGCAACTGATTCCTAGATCTGAACTAACTTATTTCACACAGTACAGTTTTCGGCAATGAAGATGTTTGTTTTTGAAACAAACTACTTTAGATATGACGCAATTCTAGGAAATTGTACATCTTGTTAGATTACACTAACTAGAAAAGTTTGAACTTGCTGCACTAAACCTTCTTCGTAGGAAAGCAACTGATGCCTAGAACCGAACTAGCTTATTTCACACAGTACAGTGTTCGGCAATGAAGATGTTTGTTTTCTAAACAAACTACTTTACAAATGAAGCGAAACTAGTAAGTTGTACATCTTGTTAGACTACACAAACAAGGAAAGTTTGAAGTTACTGCACTAAACCTTCTTCGTAGGAAAGCAACTGATTCCTACAACCACACTAGCTTATTTAACACAGCACAGTTCTTCGATAATGAAGATGTATGTTTTCTAAAACAACTGCATTATAAATGAAGTGAAACTACTAATTTGTACATCTTCTTAGATTACACTAACTAGAAATGTTTGAACTTGCTGCACTAAACCTTCGTCGGAGGAAAGCAACTGATTCCTAGAACCGAACTAGCTTATTTCACACAGTACAATGTTCGGCAATGAAGATGTTTGTTTTCTAAAGAAACTACTTTAGAAATGAAGCGAAACTAGTAAGTTGTACATCTTGTTAGACTACACAAACAAGGAAGGTTTGAAGTTGCTGCACTAAACCTTCTTCGTAGGAAAGCAACTGATTCCTAGAACCCAACTAACTTATTTCAAACAGTCCAGTTAACGGCAATGAAGATGTATGTTTCTAAACAAACTGCTTTAGAAATGAAGTGAAACTACTAAGTTGTACATCTTGTTAGATTACACAAACTAGAAAAGTTTGAACTTCTGCACTAAACCTTCTTCGTAGGAAAGCAACTGATTCCTAGAATCGAACTAGCTTATTACACACAGTACAGTGTTCTGCAATGAAGATGTTTGTTTTCTAAACAAACTACTTTACAAATGAAGCGAAACTAGTAAGTTGTACACCTTGTTAGACTACAGAAACAAGGAAAGTGTGAAGCTGCTGCACTAAACCATCTTCTTAGGAAAGTAACTGATTCCTAGAACCACACTAGCTTATTTAACACAGCACAGTTGTTCGCCAATGAAGATGTATGTTTTCTAAAACAACTGCATTAGAAATGAAGTGAAACTACAAATTTGTACATCTTCTTAGATTACACTAACTAGAAATGATTGAAGTTGCTGCAAAAAACCTTCGTCGGAGGAAAGCAACTGATTCCTAGAACCGAACTAGCTTATTTCACACAGTACAGTGTTCGGCAATGAAGATGTTTGTTTTCTGAACAAACTACATTACAAATGAAGTGAAACTAGTAAGTTGTACTTCTTGTTAGACTACACACACAAGGAAAGTTTGAAGTTGCTGCACTAAACCTTCTTCGTAGGAAAGCAGCTGATTCCTACAACCGAACTAACTCATTTCACACAGTACAGTTTTGGCAATGAAGAAGTTTGTTTTTGAAACAAACTACTTTAGATATGAAGCGAATCCAGTAAGGCTGTACATCTTGTTAGATTACACTAACTAGAAAAGTTTGAACTGGCTGCACTAAACCTTCTTCGTAGGAAAGCAACTGATTCCTAGAACCGAACTAGCTTATTTCACACAGTACAGTGTTCGCCAATGAAGATGTTTGTTTTCTAAACAAACTACTTTACAAATGAAGCAACCTAGAAAGTTGTACATCTTGTTAGAATACACAAACAAGGAAAGTTTGAAGTTGCTGCAATAAACATTCTTCGTAGGAAAGCAACTGATTCCTAGATCTGAACTAACTTATTTCACACAGTACAGTTTTCGGCAATGAAGATGTTTGTTTTTGAAACAAACTACTTTAGATATGACGCAATTCTAGGAAATTGTACATCTTGTTAGATTACACTAACTAGAAAAGTTTGAACTGGCTGCACTAAACCTTCTTCGTAGGAAAGCAACTGATTCCTAGAACCGAACTAGCTTATTTCACACAGTACAGTGTTCGGCAATGAAGATGTTTGTTTTCTGAACAAACTACTTTACAAATGAAGCGAAACTAGAAAGTTGTACATCTTGTTAGACTACACAAACAAGGAAAGTTTGAAGTTGCTGCACTAAACCTTCTTCGTAGGAAAGCAACTGATTCCTAGAACCGAACTAACTCATTTCACACAGTACAGTTTTCGACAATGAAGATGTTTGTTTTTGAAACAAACTACTTTAGCTATGACGCGAATCTAGTAAATTGTACATCTTGTTAGATTACACTAACAAGAAAAGTTTGAACTTGCTGCACTAAACCTTCTTCGTAGGAAAGCAACTGATTCCTAGAACCGAACTAGCTTATTTCACACAGTACAGTGTTCGGCAATGAAGATGTTTGTTTTCTGAACAAACTACTTAACAAATGAAGCGAAACTAGTTAGTTGTACATCTTGTTAGACTACACAAACAAGGAAAGTTTGAAGTTGCTGCACTAAACCTTCTTCGTAGGAAAGCAACTGATTCCTAGAACCAAACTAACTCATTTCACACAGTACAGTTTTGGCAATGAAGAAGTTTGTTTTTGAAACAAACTACTTTAGGTATGAAGCGAATCCAGTAAGGCTGTACATCTTGTTAGATTACACTAACTAGAAAAGTTTGAACTGGCTGCACTAAATCTTCTTCGTAGGAGAGCAACTGATTCCTAGAACCGAACTAGCTTATTTCACACAGTACAGTGTTCGGCAATGAAGATGTTTGTTTTCTAAACAAACTGCTTTACAAATGAAGCGAAAATAGTAAGTTGTACATCTTGTTAGACTACACAAACAAGGAAGGTTTGAAGTTGCTGAACTAAACCTTCTTCGTAGGAAAGCAACTGATTCCTAGATCTGAACTAACTTATTTCACACAGTACAGTTTTCGGCAATGAAGATTTTTGTTTTTGAAACAAACTACTTTAGATATGACGCAATTCTAGGAAATTGTACATCTTGTTAGATTACACTAACTAGAAAAGTTTGAACTTGCTGCACTAAACCTTCGTCGTAGGAAAGCAACTGATTCCTAGAACCGAACTAGCTTATTTCACACAGTACAGTGTTCGGCAATGAAGATGTTTGTTTTCTAAACAAACTGCTTTACAAATGAAGCGAAAATAGTAAGTTGTACATCTTGTTAGACTACACAAACAAGGAAGGTTTGAAGTTACTGAACTAAACCTTCTTCGTAGGAAAGCAACTGATTCCTAGAACCGCACTTACTAATTTCAAACAGTACAGTTATCGGAAATGAAGATGTATGTTTCTGAAACAAACTGCTTTAGAAATGAAGTGAAACTACTAAGTTGTACATCTTGTTAGATTACACTAACTAGAAAAGTTTGAACTTGCTGCACTAAACCTTCTTCGTAGGAAAGCAACTGATTCCTAGAACCGAACTAGCTTATTTCACACAGTACAGTGTTTGGCAATGAAGATATTTGTTTTCTGTACAAACTACTTTACAAATGAAGCGAAACTAGTAAGTTGTACATCTTGTTAGACTCCACAAACAAGGAAAGTTTGAAGTTGCTGCACTAAACCTTCTTCGTAGGAAAGCAACTGATTCCTAGAACCACACTAGCTTATTTAACACAGCACAGTGTTCGCAAATGAAGATGTATGTTTTCTAAAACAACTGCATTAGAAATGAAGTGAAACTACTAATTTGTACATCTTCTTAGATTACACTAACTGGAAATGTTTGAACTTGCTGCACTAAACCTTCGTCGGAGGAAAGCAACTGATTCCTAGAACCGAACTAGCTTATTTCACACAGTACAGTGTTCGGCAATGAAGATGTTTGTTTTCTAAAGAAACTACTTTAGAAATGAAGTGAAACTAGTAAGTTGTACATCTTGTTAGACTACACAAACAAGGAAAGTTTGAAGTTGCTGCACTAAACTTTCTTCGTAGGAGAGCAACTGATTCCTAGAACCGAACTAAGTTATTTCACACAGTACAGTTTTTGGCAATGAAGAAGTTTGTTTGTGAAACAAACTACTTTAGATATGAAGCGAATCCAGTAAGGTTGTACATCTTGTTAGATTACACTAACTAGAAAAGTTTGAACTTGCTGCATTAAACCTTCTTCGTAGGAAAGCAACTGATTCCTAGAACCAAACTAGCTTATTTCACACAGTACAGTGTTCGGCAATGAAGATGTTTGTTTTCTAAGGAAACTGCTTTACAAATGAAGCGAAAATAGTAAGTTGTACATCTTGTTAGACTACACAAACAAGGAAAGTTTGAAGTTGCTGCACTAACCTTCTTCGTAGGAAAGCAACTGATTCCTAGAACCGAACTAACTTATTTCACACAGTACAGTTTTCGGCAATGAAGAAGTTTGTTTTTGAAACAAACTAGATATGAAGCGAATCCGGTAAGGTTGTTCATCTTGTTAGATTACACTAACTAGAAAAGTTTGAACTTGCTGCACTTAACCTTCTTCGTAGGAAAGCAACTGATTCCTAGAACCGAACTAGCTTATTTCACACAGTACAGTGTTCGGCAATGAAGATGTTTGTTTTCTGAACAAACTACTTTACAAATGAAGCGAAACTAGTAAGTTGTACATCTTGTTAGACGACACAAACAAGGAAAGTTTGAAGTTGATGAACTAAACCTTCTTCGTAGGAAAGCAACTGATTCCTAGAACTGAACTAACTTATTTCACACAGTACAGTTTTCGGCAATGAAGATGTTTTTTTTGAAGCAAACTACTTTAGATATGACACCAATCTAGTAAATTGTACGTCTTGTTAGATTACACTAACTAGAAAAATTTGAACTTGCTGCACTAAACCTTCTTCGTAGGAAAGCACGTGATTCCTACAACCGAACTAGCTTATTTCACACAGTACAGTGTTCGGCAATGAAGATGTTTGTTTTCTGAACAAACTACTTTACAAATGAAGTGAAACTAGGAAGTTGTACATCTTGTTTGACTACACAAACAAGGAAAGTTTGAAGTTCCTGCACTAAACCTTCTTCGTAGGAAAGCAACTGATTCCTAGAACCACACTAGCTTATTTAACACAGCACAGTGTTCGCCAATGAAGATGTATGTTTTCTAAAACAACTGCATTAGAAATGAAGTGAAACTACTAATTTGTACATCTTCTTAGATTACACTAACTAGAAATGTTTGAACTTGCTGCACTAAACCTTCTTCGGAGGAAAGCAACTGATTCCTAGAACCGAACTAGCTTATTTCACACAGTACAGTGTTCGGCAATGAAGATGTTTGTTTCCTAAAGAAACTACTTTAGAAATGAAGCGAAACTAGTAAGTTGTACATCCTGTTAGACTACACAAACAAGGAATGTTTGAAGTTGCTGCACTAAACCTTCTTTCAGAGGGAAAGCAACTGATTCCTAGAACCGAACTAATTTATTTCAAACAGTACAGTTATCGGCAATGAAGATGTATGTTTCCGAAACAAACTGCTTTAGAAATGAAGTGAAACTACTCATTTGTACATCTTGTTAGATTACACTAACTAGAAAAGTTTGAACTTGCTGCACTAAACCTTCTTCGTAGGAAAGCAACTGATTCCTAGAACTGAACTAGCTTATTTCACACAGTACAGTGTTCGGCAATGAAGATGTTTGTTTTCTGAACAAACTACTTTACAAATGAAGCGAAACTAGTAAGTTGTACATCTTGTTAGACTACACGAACAAGGAAAGTTTGAAGTTGCTGCACTAAACCTTCTTCGTAGGAAAGCAACTGATTCCTAGAACCGAACTAACTTATTTCAAACAGTACAGTTATCGGCAATGAAGATGTATTTTTCTGAAACAAACTGCTTTAGAAATGAAGTGAAACTACTCAGTTGTATATCTTGTTCGATTACACTAACTAGAAAAGTTTAAACTTGCTGCACTAAACCTTCTTCGTAGGAAAGCAACTGATTCCTAGAACTGAACTAGCTTATTTCACACAGTACAGTGTTCGGCAATGAAGATGTTTGTTTTCTGAACAAACTACTTTACAAATGAAGCGAAACTAGTAAGTTGTACATCTTGTTAGACTACACAAACAAGGAAAGTTTGAAGTTGCTGCACTAAACCTTCTTCGTAGGAAAGCAACTGATTCCTAGAAACGAACTAACTTATTTCACACAGTACAGTTTTCGGCAATGAAGAAGTTTGTTTTGGAAACAAACTACTTTAGATATGAAGCGAATCCAGTAAGGTTGTACATCTTGTTAGATTACACTAACTAGAAAAGTTTGAACTTGCTGCACTAAACCTTCTTCGGAGGAAAGCAACTCATTCCTAGAACCGAACTAGCTTATTTCACACAGTACAGTATTCGGCAATGAAGATGTTTGTTTCTGAACAAACTACTTTACAAATGAAGCGAAACTAGTAAGTTGTACATCTTGTTAGACTA
This sequence comes from Orientallactaga sibirica, assembly GCA_036365145.1. Taxonomy (NCBI): domain Eukaryota; kingdom Metazoa; phylum Chordata; class Mammalia; order Rodentia; family Dipodidae; genus Orientallactaga; species Orientallactaga sibirica. Next base: position 101,909 of record JAEOAD010002619.1, read on the forward strand.
CACAAACAAGGAAAGTTTGAAGTTGCTGCACTAAACCTTCTTCGTAGGAAAGCAACTGATTCCTAGAACCGAACTAACTTATTTCACACAGTACAGTTTTCGGCAATGAAGAAGTTGGTTTTTGAAACAAACTACTTTAGATATGAAGCGAATCCAGTAAGGTTGTACATCTTGTTAGATTACACTAACTAGAAAAGTTTGAACTTGCTGCACTAAACCTTCTTCGTAGGAAAGCAACTGATTCCTAGAACCAAACTAGCTTATTTCACACAGTACAGTGTTCGCAATGAAGATGTTTGTTTTCTAAGGAAACTGCTTTACAAATGAAGCGAAAATAGTAAGTTGTACATCTTGTTAGACTACACAAACAAGGAAAGTTTGAAGTTGCTGCACTAACCTTCTTCGTAGGAAAGCAACTGATTCCTAGAACCGAACTAACTTATTTCACACAGTACAGTTTTCGGCAATGAAGAAGTTTGTTTTTGAAACAAACTAGATATGAAGCGAATCCGTAAGGTTGTTCATCTTGTTAGATTACACTAACTAGAAAAGTTTGAACTTGCTGCACTTAACCTTCTTCGTAGGAAAGCAACTGATTCCTAGAACCGAACTAGCTTATTTCACACAGTACAGTGTTCGGCAATGAAGATGTTTGTTTTCTGAACAAACTACTTTACAAATGAAGCGAAACTAGTAAGTTGTACATCTTGTTAGACGACACAAACAAGGAAAGTTTGAAGTTGATGAACTAAACCTTCTTTTTAGGGAAAGCAACTGATTCCTAGAACTGAACTAACTTATTTCACACAGTACAGTTTTCGGCAATGAAGATGTTTTTTTTGAAGCAAACTACTTTAGATATGACACCAATCTAGTAAATTGTACGTCTTGTTAGATTACACTAACTAGAAAAATTTGAACTTGCTGCACTAAACCTTCTTCGTAGGAAAGCACGTGATTCCTACAACGAACTAGCTTATTTCACACAGTACAGTGTTCGGCAATGAAGATGTTTGTTTTCTGAACAAACTACTTTACAAATGAAGTGAAACTAGGAAGTTGTACATCTTGTTTGACTACACAAACAAGGAAAGTTTGAAGTTCCTGCACTAAACCTTCTTCGTAGGAAAGCAACTGATTCCTAGAACCACACTAGCTTATTTAACACAGCACAGTGTTCGCCAATGAAGATGTATGTTTTCTAAAACAACTGCATTAGAAATGAAGTGAAACTACTAATTTGTACATCTTCTTAGATTACACTAACTAGAAATGTTTGAACTTGCTGCACTAAACCTTCTTCGGAGGAAAGCAACTGATTCCTAGAACCGAACTAGCTTATTTCACACAGTACAGTGTTCGGCAATGAAGATGTTTGTTTTCTAAAGAAACTACTTTAGAAATGAAGCGAAACTAGTAAGTTGTACATCCTGTTAGACTACACAAACAAGGAATGTTTGAAGTTGCTGCACTAAACCTTCTTCGTAGGAAAGCAACTGATTCCTAGAACCGAACTAATTTATTTCAAACAGTACAGTTATCGGCAATGAAGATGTATGTTTCCGAAACAAACTGCTTTAGAAATGAAGTGAAACTACTCATTTGTACATCTTGTTAGATTACACTAACTAGAAAAGTTTGAACTTGCTGCACTAAACCTTCTTCGTAGGAAAGCAACTGATTCCTAGACCTGAACTAGCTTATTTCACACAGTACAGTGTTCGGCAATGAAGATGTTTGTTTTCTGAACAAACTACTTTACAAATGAAGCGAAAACTAGTAAGTTGTACATCTTGTTAGACTACACGAACAAGGAAAGTTTGAAGTTGCTGCACTAAACCTTCTTCGTAGGAAAGCAACTGATTCCTAGAACCGAACTAACTTATTTCAAACAGTACAGTTATCGGCAATGAAGATGTATTTTTCTGAAACAAACTACATCTTTAGAAATGAAGTTTGAAACTACTCAGTTGTACAGTATCTTGAGAAACTGTACATCTTTGAACTACATTAACAAGAAAAAGTTTGAACTTGCTGCACTCAACCTTCTTTGTTAGAAAGCAACTGATTCCTAGAAAGAACTAGCTTATTTCACACAGTACAGTGTTACAAATATCTTGTTGAACAAACTACTAAGAAAGTTTAAACTTGATTGCACTAAACTAAACCTTCTTCGTAGGAAAGCAACTGATTCCTAGAACTGAACTAGCTTATTTCACACAGTACAGTGTTCGGCAATGAAGATGTTTGTTTTCTGAACAAACTACTTTACAAATGAAGCGAAACTAGTAAGTTGTACATCTTGTTAGACTACACAAACAAGGAAAGTTTGAAGTTGCTGCACTAAACCTTCTTCAGAGGAAAGCAACTGATTCCTAGAAACTGAACTAACTTATTTCACACAGTACAGTTTTGGCAATGAAGAAGTTTGTTTTGGAAACAAACTACTTTAGATATGAAGCGAATCCAGTAAGGTTGTACATCTTGTTAGATTACACTAACTAGAAAAGTTTGAACTTGCTGCACTAAACCTTCTTCGGAGGAAAGCAACTCATTCCTAGAACCGAACTAGCTTATTTCACACAGTACAGTATTCGGCAATGAAGATGTTTGTTTTCTGAACAAACTACTTTACAAATGAAGCGAAACTAGTAAGTTGTACATCTTGTTAGACTACACAAACAAGGAAAGTTTGAAGTTGCTGCACTAAACCCTTCTTCAGTAGGAAAGCAACTGATTCCTAGAACCGAACTAACTTATTTCACACAGTACAGTTTTCGGCAATGAAGAAGTTGGTTTTTGAAACAAACTACTTTAGATATGAAGCGAATCCAGTAAGGTTGTACACCTTGTTAGATTACACTAACTAGAAAAGTTTGAACTTGCTGCACTAAACCTTCTTCGTAGGAAAGCAACTGATTCCTAGAACCGAACTAGCTTATTTCACACAGTACAGTGTTCGGCATTGAAGATGTTTGTTTTCTAAACAAACTACTTTACAAATGAAGTGAAACTAGTAATTGTACATCTTGTTAGACTACACAAACAAGGAAAGTGTGAAGTTGCTGCACTAAACCTTCTTCCTAGGAAAGTAACTGATTCCTAGAACCACACTAGCTTATTTAACACAGCACAGTTGTTCGCCAATGAAGATGTATGTTTTCTAAAACAACTGCATTAGAAATGAAGTGAAACTACTAATTTGTATATCTTCTTAGATTACACTAACTAGAAATGTTTGAACTTGCTGCACTAAACCTTCTTCGTAGGAAAGCAACTGATTCCTAGAACCGAACTAGCTTATTTCACACAGTACAGTGTTCGGCAATGAAGATGTTTGTTTTCTAAAGAAACTACTTTAGAAATGAAGCGAAACTAGTAAGTTGTACATCTTGTTAGACTACAGAAACAAGGAAAGTTTGAAGTTGCTGCACTAAACTTTCTCCGTAAGAAAGCAACTGATTCCTAGAACTGAACTAACTTATTTCACACAGTACAGTTTTCGGCAATGAAGATGTTTGTTTTTGAAACAAACTACTTTAGATATGACGCGAATCTAGTAAATTGTACATCTCGTTAGATTACACTAACTACAAAAGTTTGAACTTGCTACACTAATCCTTCTTCGTAGGAAAGCAACTGATTCCTACAACCGAACTAGCTTATTTCACACAGTACAGTGTTCGGCAATGAAGATGTTTGTTTTCTGAAGAAACTACTTTACAAATGAAGCAAAACTAGTAAGTTGTACATCTTGTTAGACTACAGAAACAAGGAAAGTTTGAAGTTGCTGCACTAAACCTTCTTCGTAGGAAAGCAACTGATTCCTAGAACCACACTAGCTTATTTAACACAGCACAGTGTTCGCCAATGAAGATGTATGTTTTCTAAAACAACTGCATTAGAAATGAAGTGAAACTACTAATTTGTACATCTTCTTAGATTACGCTAACTAGAAATGTTTGAACTTGCTGCAAAAAACCTTCGTCGGAGGAAAGCAACTGATTCGGAGAACAGAACTAGCTTATTTCACACAGTACAGTGTTCGGCAATGAAGATGTTTGTTTCCTAAAGAAACTACTTTACAAATGAAGGGAAACTAGTAAGTTGTACATCTTGTTAGACTACACAAACAAGGAAGGTTTGAAGTTGCTGCACTAAACCTTCTTCGTAGGAAAGCAACTGATTCCTAGAACCAAACTAACTTATTTCAAACAGTACAGTTATCGGCAATGAAGATGTATATTTCTGAAACAAACTGCTTTAGAAATGAAGTGAAAGTACGAAGATGTACATCTTGTTAGATTACACTAAGTAGAAAAGTTTGAACTTGCTGCACAAAACCTTCTTCGTTGGAAAGCAACTGATTCCTAGAACCGAACTAACTCATTTCACACAGTACAGTTTTCGACAATGAAGAAGTTTGTTTTTGAAACAAACTACTTTAGATATGAAGCGAATCCAGTAAGGTTGTACATCTTGTTAGATTACACTAATTAGAAAAGTTTGAACTTGCTGCCGTAAACCTTCTTCGTAGGAAAGCAACTGATTCCTAGAACTGAACTAGCTTATTTCACACAGTACAGTGTTCGGCAATGAAGATGTTTGTTTTCTAAACCAACTACTTTAGAAATGAACCGACAGTAGTAAGTTGAACATCGTGTTAGACTACACAAACAAGGAAAGTTTGAAGTTGCTGCACTAACCTTCTTCGTAGGAAAGCAACTGATTCCTAGAACTTAACTAACTTATTTCACACAGTACAGTTTTCGGCAATGAACATGTTTGTTTTTGAAACACACTACTTTAGATATGACGTGAATCGAGTAAATTGTACATCTTGTTAGACTACACTATCTAGAGAAGTTTGAACTTGCTGCACTAAACCTTCTTCGTAGGAAAGCAACTGATTCCTACAACCGAACTAGCTTATTTCATACAGTACAGTGTTCAGCAATGAAGATGTTTGTTTTCTGAACAAACTACTTTACAAATGAAGCGAAACTAGTAAGTTGTACACCTTGTTAGACTACACAAACAAGGAAAGTTTGAAGTTGCTGCACTAAACCTTCTTCGTAGGAAAGCAACTGATTCCTAGATCCACACTAGCTTATTTAACACAGCACAGTGTTCGCCAATGAAGATGTATGTTTTCTAAAACAACTGCATTAGAAATGAAGTGAAACTACTAATTTGTACATCTTCTTAGATTACACTAACTAGAAATGTTTGAACTTGCTGCACTAAACCTTCGTCGGACGAAAGCAACTGATTCCTAGAACAGCACTAACTAATTTCAAACAGTACAGTTATCGGCAATGAAGATGTATGTTTCCGAAACAAACTGCTTTAGAAAAGAAGTGAAACTACTAAGTTGTACATCTTGTTAGATTACACTAACTAGAAAAGTTTGAACTTGCTGCACTAAACCTTCTTCGTAGGAAAGCAACTGATTCCTACAACCGAACTAGGTTATTTCACACAGTACAGTGTTCGGCAATGAAGATGTTTGTTTTGTAAACAAACTACTTTACAAATGAAGCGAAACTAGTAAGTTGTACATCTTGTTAGACTACACAAACAAGGAAAGTTTGAAGTTGATGAACTAAACCTTCTTCGTAGGAAAGCAACTGATTCCTAGAACTGAACTAACTTATTTCACACAGTACAGTTTTCGGCAATGAAGATGTTTGTTTTTGAAACAAACTACTTTAGATATGACGCGAATCTAGTAAATTGTACATCTTGTTAGATTACACTAACTAGAAAAGTTTGAACTTGCTGCACTAAACCTTCTTCGTAGGAAAGCAACTGATTCCTACAACCGAACTAGCTTATTTCACACAGTACATTGTTCAGCAATGAAGATGTTTGTTTTCTGAACAAACTACTTTACAAATGAAGCAAAACTAGTAAGTTGTACATCTTGTTAGACTACACAAACAAGGAAAGTTTGAAGTTGCTGCACTAAACCTTCTTCGTAGGAAAGCAACTGATTCCTAGAACCACAATAGCTTATTTAACACAGCACAGTGTTCGCCAATGAAGATGTATGTTTTCCAAAACAACTGTATTAGAAATGAAGTGAAACTACTAATTTGTACATCTTCTTAGATTACACTAACTGGAAATGTTTGAACTTGCTGCAAAAACTTCGCGGAGGAAAGCAACTGATTCCTAGAACCGAACTAGCTTATTTCACACAGTACAGTGTTCGGCAATGAAGAAGTTTGTTTTTGAAACAAACTAGATATGAAGCTTGAATCCAGTAAGGTTGTACATCTTGTTAGATTACACTAACTAGAAAAGTTTGAACTTGCTGCACTAAACCTTCTTCGTAGGAAAGCAACTGATTCGTAGAACTGAACTAGCTTATTTCACACAGTACACTGTTCGGCAATGAAGATATTTGTTTTCTAAACAAACTACTTTACAAATGAAGCGAAACTAGTAAGTTGTACATCTTGTTAGACTACACAAACAAGGAAAGTTTGAAGTTGCTGCACTAAACCTTCTTCGTAGGAAAGCAACTGATTCCTAGAACTGAACTAACTTATTTCACACAGTACAGTTTTCGGCAATGAAGATGTTTGTTTTTGAAACAAACTACTTTAGATATGACGCGAATCTAGTAAATTGTACATCTTGTTAGATTACACTAACTAGAAAAGTTTGAACTTGCTGCACTAAACCTTCTTCGTAGGAAAGCAACTGATTCCTATAACCGAACTAGCTTATTTCACACAGTACAGTGTTCGGAAATGAAGATGTTTGTTTTCTGAACAAACTACTTTACAAATGAAGCGAAACTAATAAGTTGTACATCTTGTTAGACTACACAAACCAGGAAAGTTTGAAGTTGCTGCACTAAACCTTCTTCGTAGGAAAGCAACTGATTCCTAGAACCACACTAGCTTATTTAACACAGCACAGTGTTCGCCAATGAAGATGTATGTTTTCTAAAACAACTGCATTAGAAATGCAGTGAAACAACTAATTTGTACATCTTCTTAGATTACACTAACTAGAAATGTTTGAACTTGCTGCACTAAACCTTCGTCGGAGGAAAGCAACTGATTCCTAGAACCGAACTAGCTTATTTCACACAGTACAGTGTTCGGCAATGAAAATGTTTGTTTCCTAAAGAAACTACTTTAGAAATGAAGCGAAACTAGTAAGTTGTACATCTTGTTAGACTACACAAACAAGGAAGGTTTGAAGTTGCTGCACTAAACCTTCTTCGTAGGAAATCAACTGATTCCTAGAACCGAAGTAACTTATTTCAAACTGTACAGTTATCGGCAATGAAGATGTATGTTTCTGAAACAAACTTCTTTAGAAATGAAGTGAAACTACTAAGTTGTACATCTTGTTAGATTACACTAACTAGAAAAGTTTGAACTTGCTGCACTAAACCTTCTTCGTAGGAAAGCAACTGATTCCTACAACCGAACTAGCTTATTTCACACAGTACAGTGTTCGGCAATGAAGATGTTTGTTTTCTGAACAAACTACTTTACAAATGAAGCGAAACTAGTAAGTTGTACTTCTTGTTAGACTACACAAACAAGGAAAGTTTGAAGTTGCTGCACTAAACCTTCTTCGTAGGAAAGCAACTGATTCCTAGAACCGAACTAACTCATTTCACACAGTACAGTTTTGGCAATGAAGATGTTTGTTTTTGAAACAAACTACTTTAGATATGAAGCGAATCCAGTAAGGTTGTACATCTTGTTAGATTACACTAACTAGAAAAGTTTGAACTGGCTGCACTAAACCTTCTTCGTAGGAAAGCAACTGATTCCCAGAACCGAACTAGCTTATTTCACACAGTACAGTGTTCGGCAATGAAGATGTTTGTTTTCTAAACAAACTACTTTAGAAATGAAGCGACACTAGTAATTTGTACATCTTGTTAGACTACACAAACAAGGAAAGTTTCAAGTTGCTGCACTAAACCTTCTTCGTAGGAAAGCAACTGATTCCTAGAACTGAACTAACTTATTTCACACAGTACAGTTTTCGGCAATTAAGATGTTTGTTTTTGAAACAAACTACTTTAGATATGACGTGAATCTAGTAAATTGTACATCTTGTTAGATTACATTCACTAGAAAAGTTTGAACTTGCTGCACTAAACGTTCTTCGTAGGAAAGGAACTGATTCCGAGAACCGAACTAGCTTATTTCACACAGTACAGTGTTCAGCAATGTATATGTTTGTTTTCTAAACAAACTACTTTACAAATGAAGCGAAACTAGTAAGTTGTACATCTTGTTAGACTACACAAACAAGGAAAGTGTGAAGTTGGTGCACTAAACCATCTTCGTAGGAAAGTAACTGATTCCTAGAACCACACTAGCTTATTTGACACAGCACAGTTGTTCGCCAATGAAGACGTCTGTTTTCTAAAACAACTGCATTAGAAATGAAGTGAAACTACTAATTTGTACATCTTCTTAGATTACACTAACTGGAAATGTTTGAACTTGCTGCACTAAACCTTCTTCTTAGTAGGAAAGCAACTGATTAAGTAGAACCGAACTAGCTTATTTCACACAGTACACTGTTCGGCAATGAAGATGTTTGTTTTCTAAACAAACTACTTTACAAATGAAGCGAAACTAGTAAGTTGTACATCTTGTTAGTCTACACAAACAAGGAAAGTTTGAAGTTGATGAACTAAACCTTCTTCGTAGGAAAGCAACTGATTCCTAGAACTGAACTAACTTATTTCACACAGTACAGTTTTCGGCAATGAAGATGTTTGTTTTTGAAACAAACTACTTTAGATATGACGCGAATCTAGTACATTGTATATCTTGTGAGATTACACTAACTAGAAAAGTTTGAACTTGCTGCACTAAACCTTCTTCGTAGGAAAGCAACTGATTCCTATAACCGAACTAGCTTATTTCACACAGTACAGTGTTCAGCAATGAAGATGTTTGTTTTCTGAACAAACTACTTTACAAATGAAGCGAAACTAGTAAGTTGTACATCTTGTTAGACTACACAAACCAGGAAAGTTTGAAGTTGCTGCACTAAACCTTCTTCGTAGGAAAGCAACTGATTCCTAGAACCACACTAGCTTATTTAACACAGCACAGTGTTCGCCAGTGAAGATGTATGTTTTCTAAAATAACTGCATTAGAAATGCAGTGAAACAACTAATTTGTACATCTTCTTAGATTACACTAACTAGAAATGTTTGAACTTGCTGCACTAAACCTTCGTCAGAGGAAAGCAACTGATTCCTAGAACCGAACTAGCTTATTTCACACAGTACAGTGTTCGGCAATGAAGATGTTTGTTTCCTAAAGAAACTACTTTAGAAATGAAGCGAAACTAGTAAGTTGTACATCTTGTTAGACTACACAAAGAAGGAAAGTTTGAAGTTGCTGCACTAAACCTTCTTCACAGGAAAGCAACTGATTCCTAGAACCGAACTAACTTATTTCAGACAGTACAGTTTTCGGCAATGAAGAAGTTTGTTTTGAAACAAACTACTTTAGATATGAAGCGAATCCAGTAAGGTTGTATATCTTGATAGATTACACTAACTAGAAAAGTCTGAACTTGCTGCACTAAGCCTTCTTCGTAGGAAAGCAACTGATTCCTACAACCGAACTAGCTTATTTCACACAGTACAGTGTTCGGCAATGAAGATGTTTGTTTTCTAAACAAACTACTTTACAAATGAAGCGAAAGTAGTAAGTTGTACATCTTGTTAGCCTACACAAACAAGGAAAGTTTGAAGTTGATGAACTAAACCGTCTTCGTAGGAAAGCAACTGATTCCTAGAACTGAACTAACTTATTTCACACAGTACAGTTTTTGGTAATGAAGATGTTTGTTTTTGAAACAAACTACTTTAGATATGACGCGAATCTAGTAAATTGTACATCTTGTTAGATTACAGTAACTAGAAAAGTTTGAACTTGCTGCACTAAACCTTCTTCGTAGGAAAGCAACTGATTCCTGCAACCGAACTAGCTTATTTCACACAGTACAGTATTCAGCAATGAAGATGTTTGTTTTCTGAACAAACTAATTTACAAATGAAGCGAAACTAGTATGTTGTACATCTTGTTAGACTACACAAACAAGGAAAGTTTGAAGTTGCTGCACTAAACCTTCTTCGTAGGAAAGCAACTGATTCCTAGAACCACCCTAGCTTATTTAACACAGCACAGTGTTCGCCAATGAAGATGTATGTTTTCTAAAACAACTGCATTAGAAATGAAGGGAAACTACTAATTTGTACATCTTCTTAGACTACACTAACTAGAAATGTTTGAGCTTGCTGCACTAAACCTTCGTCGGAGGAAAGCAACTGATTCCTAGAACCGAACTAGCTTATTTCACACAGTACAGTGTTCGGCAATGAAGATGTTTGTTTTCTAAAGAAATTACTTTAGAAATGAAGCGAAACTAGTAAGTTGTACATCTTGTGAGACTACACAAACAAGGAAGGTTTGAAGTTGCTACACTAAACCTTCTTCATAGGAAAGCAACTGATTCCTAGAACCGCACAAACTAATTTCAAACAGTACAGTTATCGGCAATGAAGATGTATGTTTCCGAAACAAACTGCTGTAGAAATGAAGTGAAACTACTAAGTTGTACATCTTGTTAGATTACACTAACTAGAAAAGTTTGAACTTGCTGCACTAAACCTTCTTCGTAGGAAAGCAACTGATTCCTAGAACCGAACTAGCTTATTTCACACAGTACAGTGTTCGGCAATGAAGATGTTTGTTTTCTGAACAAACTACTTTAGATATGAAGCGAATCCAGTAAGGTTGTACATCTTGATAGATTACACTAACTAGAAAAGTCTGAACTTGCTGCACTAAACCTTCTTCGGAGGAAAGCAACTGATTCCTAGAACCGAACTAGCTTATTTCACACAGTACAGTGTTCGGCAATGAAGATGTTTGTTTTCTAAACAAACTACTTTACAAATGAAGCGAAACTAGTAAGTTGTACATCTTGTTAGACTACACAAACAAGGAAAGTTTGAAGTTGCTGCCCTAAACGTTCTTCGTAGGAAAGTAACTGATTCCTAGAACCACACTAGCTTATTTAACACAGCACAGTTGTTTGCCAATGAAGATGTATGTTTTCTAAAACAACTGCATTAGAAATGAAGTGAAACTACTAATTTGTACATCTTCTTAGATTACACTAACCAGAAATGTTTGAACTTGCTGCACTAAACCTTCTTCGGAGGAAAGCAACTGATTCCTAGAACCGAACTAGCTTATTTCACACAGTACAGTGTTAAAGCAATGAAGATGTTTGTTTTCTAAACAAACTACTTTACAAATGAAGCGAAACTAGTAAGTTGTACATCTTGTTAGACTACACAAACAAGGAAAAGTTTGAAGTTGCTGCACTAAACCTTCTTCTTGTAGGAAAGCAACTGATTCCTAGAACTGAACTAACTTATTTCACACAGTACAGTTTTCGGCAATGAAGATGTTTGTTTTTGAAACAAACTACTTTAGATATGAAACGAATCTAGTAGTACATTGTATATCTTGTGAGATTACACTAACTAGAAAAAGTTTGAACTTGCTGCACTAAACCTTCTTCGGAGGAAAGCAACTGATTCCTAGAACCGAACTAGCTTATTTCACACAGTACAGTGTTCAGCAATGAAGATGTTTGTTTTCTGAACAAACTACTTTACAAATGAAACGAAACTAGTAAGTTGTACATCTTGTTAGACTACACAAACCAGGAAAGTTTGAAGTTGCTGCACTAAACCTTCTTCGTAGGAAAGCAACTGATTCCTAGAACCACACTAGCTTATTTAACACAGTACAGTGTTCAGCAATGAAGATGTATGTTTTCTAAAACAACTGCATTAGAAATGAAGTGAAACTACTAATTTGTACATCTTGTTAGATTACACTAACTAGAAATGTTTGAACTTGCTGCACTAAACCTTCTTCAGAGGAAAGCAACTGATTCCTAGAACCGAACTAGCTTATTTCACACAGTACAGTGTTCGGCAATGAAGATGTTTGTTTTCTAAAGAAACTACTTTAGAAATGAACTGAAACTAGTAAGTTGTACATCTTGTTAGACTACACAAAGAAGAAAAGTTTGAAGTTGCTGCACTAAACCTTCTTCACAGGAAAGCAACTGATTCCTAGAACCGAACTAACTTATTTCAGACAGTACAGTTTTCGGCAATGAAGAAGTTTGTTTTGAAACAAACTACTTTAGATATGAAGGAATCCAGTAAGGTTGTACATCTTGTTAGATTACACTAACTAGAAAAGTTTGAACTTGCTGCACTAAACCTTCTTCGTAGGAAAGCAACTGATTCCTAGAACCCGAACTAGCTTATTTCACACAGTACAGTGTTTGGCAATGAAGATGTTTGTTTTCTAAACAAACTACTTTACAAATGAAGCGAAACTAGTAAGTTGTACATCTTGTTAGACTACACAAACAAGGAAAGTTTGAAGTTGATGCACTAAACCTTCTTCGTAGGAAAGCAACTGATTCCTAGAAACTGAACTAACTTATTTCACACAGTACAGTTTTTGGTAATGAAGATGTTTGTTTTTGAAACAAACTACTTTAGAAATGAAGTGAATCTAGTAAATTGTACATCTTTGTTAGATTACACTAACTAGAAAAGTTTGAACTTGCTGCACTAAACCTTCTTCGTAGGAAAGCAACTGATTCCTAGAACCGAACTAGCTTATTTCACACAGTACAGTATTCAGCAATGAAGATGTTTGTTTTCTGAACAAACTAATTTACAAATGAAGCGAAACTAGTATGTTGTACATCTTGTTAGACTACACAAACAAGGAAAGTTTGAAGTTGCTGCACTAAACCTTCTTCGTAGGAAAGCAACTGATTCCTAGAACCACACTAGCTTATTTAACACAGCACAGTGTTTAGGCAATGAAGATGTATGTTTTTCTAAAACAACTGCATTAGAAATGAAGGAAACTACTAATTTGTACATCTTCTTAGATTACACTAACTAGAAATGTTTGAACTTGCTGCACTAAACCTTCTCGGAGGGAAAGCAACTGATTCCTAGAACCGAACTAGCTTATTTCACACAGTACAGTGTTCGGCAATGAAGATGTTTGTTTTCTAAACAAATTACTTTAGAAATGAAGCGAAACTAGTAAGTTGTACATCTTGTTAGACTACACAAACAAGGAAGGTTTGAAGTTGCTACACTAAACCTTCTTCATAGGAAAGCAACTGATTCTAGAACAAGACAAACTAATTTCAAACAGTACAGTTATCGGGCAGTGAAGATGTATGTTTCGAAACAAACTGCTGTAGAAATGAAGTGAAACTACTAAGTTGTACATCTTGTTAGATTACACTAACTGAAAAGTTTGAACTTGCTGCACTAAACCTTCTTTACAGGAAAGCAACTGATTCCTAGAACCGAACTAGCTTATTTCACACAGTACAGTGTTTGGCAATGAAGATGTTTGTTTTCTGAACAAACTACTTTAGATATGAAGCGAATCCAGTAAGGTTGTACATCTTGATAGATTACACTAACTAGAAAAGTCTGAACTTGCTGCACTAAACCTTCTTCGGAGGGAAAGCAACTGATTCCTAGAACCGAACTAGCTTATTTCACACAGTACAGTGTTTGGCAATGAAGATGTTTGTTTTCTAAACAAACTACTTTACAAATGAAGCGAAACTAGTAAGTTGTACATCTTGTTAGACTACACAAACAAGGAAAGTTTGAAGTTGCTGCCCTAAACGTTCTTCGTAGGAAAGTAACTGATTCCTAGAACCACACTAGCTTATTTAACACAGCACAGTTGTTTGCCAATGAAGATGTATGTTTTCTAAAACAACTGCATTAGAAATGAAGTGAAACTACTAATTTGTACATCTTCTTAGATTACACTAACTAGAAATGTTTGAACTTGCTGCACTAAACCTTCGTCGGAGGAAAGCAACTGATTCCTAGAACCGAACAAGCTTATTTCACACAGTACAGTGTTCGGCAATGAAGATGTTTGTTTTCTAAAGAAACTACTTTAGAAATGAAGCGAAACTAGTAGGTTGTATATCTTGTTAAACTACACAAACAAGGAAGGTTTGAAGTTGCTGCACTAAACCTTCCTTGTAGGAAAGCAACTGATTCCTGGAACCGAACTAACTTATTTCACACAGTACAGTTTCGGCAATGAAGATGTTTGTTTTTGAAACAAACTACTTTAGATATAAAGCGAATCCAGTAAGGTTGTACATCTTGTTAGATTACACTAACAAGAAAAGTTTGAACTTGCTGCACAAAACCTTCTTCGTAGGGAAAGCAACTGATTCCTAGAACCGAACTAGCTTATTTTACACAGTACAGTGTTCGCAATGAAGATGTTTGTTTTCTAAACAAACTACTTTACAAATGAAACGAAACTAGTAAGTTGTACATCTTGTTAGACTACACAAACAAGGAAAGTTGGAACTTGCTGCACTAAACCTTCTTTGTAGGAAAGCAACTGATTCCTACAACCGAACTAGCTTATTTCACACAGTACAGTGTTCAGCAATGAAGATGTTTGTTTTCTGAACAAACTACTTTACAAATGAAGCGAAACTAGTAAGGTGTACATCTTGTTAGACTACAGAAACAAGGAAAGTTTGAAGTTGCTGCACTAAACCTTCTTTGTAGGAAAGCAACTGATTCCTAGAACCACCCTAGCTTATTTAACACAGCACAGTGTTCGCCAATGAAGATGTATGTTTTCTAAAACAAACTGCATTACAAATTGAAAGAATCTACTAATTTGTACATCTTCTTAGATTACACTAACTAGAAATGTTTGAACTTGCTGCACTATACATTTCGGAGAAAGCAACTGATTCCTAGAACTGAACTAGCTTATTTCACACAGTACAGTGTTTGGCAATGAAGATGTTTGTTTTCTAAAGAAACTACTTTAGAAATGAAGCGAAACTAGTAACTTGTACATCTTGTGAGACTACACAAACAAGGAAGTTTTGAAGTTGCTGCACTAAACCTTCTTCGTAGGAAAGCAACTGATTCCTAGAACCGAACTAACTAATTTCAAAACAGTACAGTTATCGTAATGAAGATGTATGTTTCACTAAAATCAAACTGCTATAGAAATGAAGTGAAACTACTAAGTTGTACATCGTGTTAGATTACACTAACTAGAAAAGTTTGATCTTGCTGCACTAAACCTTCTTGTAGGAAAGCAACTGATTCCTAGAACCGAACTAGCTTATTTCACACAGTACAGTGTTCGGCAGTGAAGATGTTTGTTTTCTGAACAAACTACTTTACAAATGAAGTGAAACTAGTAAGTTGTACATCTTGTTTTCACAACAAGGAAAGTTTAGTTGCTGCACTAAACCTTCTTCGCAGGAAAGCAACTGATTCCTAGAACCAAGAAACTTATTTCACACAGTACAGTTTTAGGCAATGAAAAGTTTGTTTTTGAAACAAACTACTTTAGATATGCACGAATCCAGTAAGGTTGTACATCTTGTTAGATTACACTAACTAGAAAAGTTTGAACTTGCTGCACTAAACCTTCTTCGGGAGGAAAGCAACTGATTCTAGAACCGAACTAGCTTATTTCACCCAGTACACTGTTCGGCACTGAAGATGTTTGTTTTCTAAACAAACTACTTTACAAATGAAGTAAACTAGTAAGTTGTACATCTTGTTAGACTACACAAACAAGGAAAGTTTGAAGTTGATGCACTAAACCTCTTGTAGGAAAGAAACTGATTCCTAGAACTGAACTTACTTATTTCACACAGTACAGTTGTTCGGCAATGAAGATGTTAGTTTTTAAAACAAACTACTTTAGATATGACGCTAATCTAGTAAATTGTACATCTTGTTAGATTACATTAACTAGAAAAGTTTGAACTTGCTGCACTAAACCTTCTTTGTAGGAAAGCAACTGATTCCTAGAACCGAACTAGCTTATTTCACACAGTACCGTGTTCGGCAATGAAGATGTTTGTTTTCTGAACAAACTACTTTACAAATGAAGCGAAACTAGTAAGTTGTACATCTTGTTAGACTACACAAACAAGGAAAGTTTGAAGTAGCTGCACTAAACCTTCTTTGTAGGAAAGCAACTGATTCCTAGAACCACACTAGCTTATTTAACACAGCACAGTGTTAGCCAATGAAGATGTATGTTTTCTATAAGATCTGCATTAGAAATGAAGTGAAACTACTAATTTGTACATCTTCTTAGATTACACTAACTAGAAATGTTTGAACTTGCTGCACTAATCGGAGGAAAGCAACTGATTCCTAGAACCAGAACAAGCTCATTTCACAGTACAGTGTTAACGCAATGAAGATGTTTGTTTTTGAGCAAAGTACTTTACAACTGAAGCGAAACTAGTAAGTTGTACATCTTGTTAAACTACTCAAACAAGGAAAGTTTGAAGTTGCTGCACTAAACCTTCTTCGTAGGAAAGCAACTGATTCCTAGAACCGAATGAGCTTATTTCACACAGTACAATGTTCGGCAATGAAGATGTTTGTTTTCTCTCAACAAACTAAATTACAAATGAATTCTACTAACTTGGCCATCTTTTACATTACATTAGCAAGGAAAGTTTGAACTTGCTGCACTCAACCTTCTTTGTAGGAAAAGCAACTGATTCCTAGAACCTAATGAGCTTATTTCACACAGTACAATGTTGGCAATGAAGATGTTTGTTTTCTCAACAAACTACTTTACAAATGAGTCGAATCTACTAACTTGTCCATGTTTTTAGATTACATTAACAAGGAAAGTTTGAACTTGGTGCACTCAACCTTCTTTGTAGGAAAGCACCTGATTCCTAGAAACGAATTAACTTATTTCACACAGTACAGTGTTCGGTACTGAAGATGTTTCTTTTCTAAAGAAACTACTTTAGAAATGAGGCGAATCCACTAACTTGTACATCTTGTTAGATTACACAAAGTAGGAAAGTTTGAACTTGCTGCACTCAACCTTCTTTGTAGGAAAGCAACTGATTCCTAGAACTGAATGAGCTTATTTCACACATTACAATGTTCGGCAATGAAGATGTTTGTTTTCTCAACAAACTACTTTACAAATGAGGCGAATCTAATAACTTGGCCATCTTTTTAGATTACATTAACAAGGAAAGTTTGAACTTGCTGCACTCAATCTTCTTCGTAGAAATTAAAGTGATTCCTAGAAGTGAATTAACTTATTTCATACAGTACAGTGTTTGGTAATGAAGATGTTTGTTTTCTAAAGAAACTACTTTAGAAATGAGGCGAATCCACTAACTTGTACATCTTGTTAGATTACACAAAGTAGGAATGTCTGAACTTGCTGCAATCAACCTTCTTTGTAGGAAAGCAAGTGATTCCTAGAATCAGAACTAGCTTATTTCACATAGCACAGTGTTCGGTAATGAAGATGTTTGTTTTCTAAACAAACTACTTTAGAAATCAGGCCAATCTACTAAGTTGTGCATCTTTTCAGATTACATTAACAAGGAAAGTTTGAACTTGCTGCACTCAACCTTCTTTGTAGGAAAGGAACTGATTCCTAGAACCGAATGAGCTTATTTCAAACAGTACAATGTTCGGCAATGAAGATGTTTGTTTTCAAACAAAGTACTTTACAAATGTGGCGAATCTTCTAACTTGGCCATCTTTTAGATTACATTAACAAGGAAAGTTTGAACTTGCTGCACTCAACCTTCTTCGTAGAAATTAAACTGATTCCTAGAAGCTTAATCAACTTATTTCACACAGTACAGTGTTCGGTACTGAAGATGTTTCTTTTCTAAAGAAACTAGTTTAGAAATGCGACCAATCTACTACGTTGTGAATCTTTTCAGATTCCATTAACAAGGAAAGTTAGAACTTGCTGCACTCAACCTTCTTTGTAGGAAAGCAACTGATTCCTAGAACCGAATGAGCTTATTTCACATAGTACAATCTTCGGCAATGAAGATGTTTGTTTTCTCAACAAACTACTTTACAATTGAGTCGTATCTACTAACTTGGCCATCTTTTTAGATTTCATTAACAAGGAAAGTTTGAAGTTGCTGCACTCAACCTTCTTTGTAGAAAAGCAACTGATTCCTAGAACCAGAATGAGCTTATTTCACACAGTACAATGTTTCGCAATAAAGATGTTAATTTTCTCAACAAACTACTTTACAAATGAGGCGAATCTACTAACTTGGCAATCTTTTGAGATTACATTAACAAGGAAAGTTTGAACTTGCTGCACTCAACCTTCTTTGTAGGAAAGCACCTGATTCCTAGAACCGAATTAACTTATTTCACACAGTACAGTGTTCGGTACTGAAGATGTTTGTTTTCTAAAACTAATTTAGAAATGAGGCGCATCCACTAACTTGTACATCTTGTTAGATTACACAAACTAGGAAAGTTTGAACTTCCTGCACTCAACCATCTTCGTAGAAATTAAACTGATTCCTAGAAGCGAATTAACTCATTTCACACAGTACAGTGTTCGGTACTGAAGATGTTTGTTTTTCTAAAGAAACCACTTTAGAAATGAGGCCAATCTACTAACTTGTGCATCTTTTAGATTACATTAACAAGGAAAGTTTGAACTGGCTACATTCAACCTTCTTTGTAGGAAAGCAACTGATTCCTAGAACCTAATGAGCTTATTTCACACAGTGCAATGTTCGGCAATGAAGATGTTGGTTTTCTCAAAAAGTACTTTACAAATGAGGCGAATCTTCTAACTTGGCCATCTTTTGAGATTACATTAACAAGGAAAGTTTGAACTTGCTGCACTCAACCTTCTTCGTAGAGGAAAGCAAGTGATTCCTAGAATCGAACTAGCTCATTTCACATAGTGCAGACTTCAGTAATGAAGATGTTTGTTTTCTAAACAAACTACTTTAGAAATGAGGCCATTCTACTAAGTTGTGCATCTTTTCAGATTACATTAACAAGGAAAGTTTGAACTTGCTGCACTCAACCTTCTTTGTTGGAAAGCAACTGATTCCTAGAGAGCAGAATGAGCTTATTTCACACATTACAATGTTCGGCAATGAAGATGTTTGTTTTCTCAACAAACTACTTTACAAATGAGGCGAATCTACTAACTTGGCCATCTTTTTTAGATTACATTAACAAGGAAAGTTTGAACTTGCTGCACTCAATCTTCTTCGTGTAGAAATTAAAGTGATTCCTAGAAGTGAATTAACTTATTTCACACAGTACAGTGTTCGGTACTGAAGATGTTTGTTTTCTAAAGAAACTACTTTAGAAATGAGGCGAATCCACTAACTTGTACATCTTGTTAGATTACACAAAGTAGGAACGTCTGAACTTGCTGCACTCAACCTTCTTCGTAGGAAAGCAAGTGATTCCTAGAATCGAACTAGCTCATTTCACATAGCACAGTGTTCGGTAATGAAGATGTTTGTTTTCTAAACAAACTACTTTAGAAATCAGGCCAATCTACTAAGTTGTGCATCTTTTCAGATTACATTAACAAGGAAAGTTTGAACTTGCTGCACTCAACCTTCTTTGTAGGAAAGGAACTGATTCCTAGAACCGAATGAGCTTATTTCAAACAGTACAATGTTCGGCAATGAAGATGTTTGTTTTCTCAACAAAGTGCTTTACAAATGTGGCGAATCTTCTAACTTGGCCATCTTTTTAGATTACATTAACAAGGAAAGTTTGAACTTGCTGCACTCAACCTTCTCTTCAGAAATTAAACTGATTCCTAGAAGCGAATCAACTTATTTCACACAGTACAGTGTTGGTACTGAAGATGTTTCTTTTCTAAAGAAACTACTTTAGAAATGCGACCAATCTACTACGTTGTGAATCTTTTCAGATTACATTAACAAGGAAAGTTAGAACTTGCTGCACTCAACCTTCTTTGTAGGAAAGCAACTGATTCCTAGAACCGAATGAGCTTATTTCACATAGTACAATCTTCGGCAATGAAGATGTTTGTTTTCTCAACAAACTACTTTACAATTGAGTCGTATCTACTAACTTGGCCATCTTTTTAGATTTCATTAACAAGGAAAGTTTGAAGTTGCTGCACTCAACCTTCTTTGTAGAAAAGCAACTGATTCCTAGAACCGAATGAGCTTATTTCACACAGTACAATGTTCGGCAATAAAGATGTTAATTTTCTCAACAAACTACTTTACAAATGAGGCGAATCTACTAACTTGGCAATCTTTTGAGATTACATTAACAAGGAAAGTTTGAACTTGCTGCACTCAACCTTCTTTGTAGGAAAGCACCTGATTCCTAGAACCGAATTAACTTATTGCACACAGTACAGTGTTCGGTACTGAAGATGTTTGTTTTCTAAAGAAACTACTTTAGAAATGAGGCGCATCCACTAACTTGTACATCTTGTTAGATTACACAAACTAGGAAAGTTTGAACTTCCTGCACTCAACCATCTTTGTAGAAATCAAACTGACTCCTAGAAGCTTAATTAACTCATTTCACACAGTACAGTGTTCGGTACTGAAGATGTTTCTTTTCTAAAGAAACTACTTTAGAAATGACGCCAATCTACTAAGTCGTGCATCTTTTAGGTTACATTAACAAGGAAATTTGAACTGGCTACATTCAACCTTCTTTGTAGGAAAGCAACTGAATTCTAGAACTTAATTAGCTTTGTTCACACAGTACAATGTTCGGCAATTAAGATGTTTGTTTTCTCAACAAATTACTTTACCAATGAGGCAAATCTACTAACTTGGACATCTTTTCAGACCACATTAACAAGGAAAGTTTGAACTTGCTAAACTCAACCATTTTCGTAGAAAATAAACTGATTCCTAGAACTGAATTAGCTCATTTCACAAAGTACAAAGTTTGGCAATGTAGTTTTGTTTTCTAAAGAAACTACTTTAGAAATGAGGCGAATCTACTAACTTGGACATCTTTTTAGATTACATTAACAAGGAAAGTTTGAAGTTGTTGCACTCAACTTCTTTCTAGGAAAGCAACTGATTCCTAGAACCGAATGAGCTTATTTCACACAGTACAATGTTGGCAATAAAGATGTTTGTTTTTCTCAACAAACTACTTTACAAATGAGGCGAATCTACTAACTTGGCAATCTTTTTAGATTACGTTGACAAGGAAAGTTTGAACTTGCTGCACTCAACCTTCTTTGTAGGAAAGCAAATGATTCCTAGAAGCGAATTAACTTATTTCACACAGTAGAGTGTTCGGTACTGAAGATGTTTGTTTTCTAAAGAAACTACTTTAGAAATGAGGCACATCCACTAACTTGTACATCTTGTTAGATTACACCAACTAGGAAAGTTTGAACTTGCTGCACTCAACCCTTCTTCGTAGGGAAAGCAAGTGATTCCTAGAATCGAACTAGCTCATTTCACATAGCACAGTGTTCGTAATGAAGATGTTTGTTTTCTAAACAAACTACATTAGAAATCAGGCCAATCTACTAAGTTGTGCATCTTTTCAGATTACATTAACAAGGAAAGTTTGAACTTGCTGCACTCAACCTTCTTTGTAGGAAAGGAACTGATTCCTAGAACCGAATGAGCTTATTTCAAACAGTACAATGTTCGGCAATGAAGATGTTTGTTTTCTCAACAAAGTGCTTTACACATGTGGCGAATCTTCTAACTTGGCCATCTTTTTAGATTACATTAACAAGGAAAGTTTGAACTTGCTGCACTCAACCTTCTTCGTAGAAATTAAACTGATTCCTAGAAGCGAATCAACTTATTTCACACAGTACAGTGTTCGGTACTGAAGATGTTTCTTTTCTAAAGAAACTACTTTAGAAATGCGACCAATCTACTACGTTGTGAATCTTTTCAGATTACATTAACAAGGAAAGTTAGAACTTGCTGCACTCAACCTTCTTTGTAGGAAAGCAACTGATTCCTAGAACCGAATGAGCTTATTTCACATAGTACAATCTTGGCAATGAAGATGTTTGTTTTTCTCAACAAACTACTTTACAATTGAGTCGTATCTACTAACTTGGCCATCTTTTTAGATTTCATTAACAAGGAAAGTTTGAAGTTGCTGCACTCAACCTTCTTTGTAGAAAAGCAACTGATTCCTAGAACCGAATGAGCTTATTTCACACAGTACAATGTTCGGCAATAAAGATGTTAATTTTCTCAACAAACTACTTTACAAATGAGGCGAATCTACTAACTTGGCAATCTTTTGAGATTACATTAACAAGGAAAGTTTGAACTTGCTGCACTCAACCTTCTTTGTAGGAAAGCACCTGATTCCTAGAACCGAATTAACTTATTTCACACAGTACAGTGTTCGGTACTGAAGATGTTTGTTTTCTAAAGAAACTACTTTAGAAATGAGGCGCATCCACTAACTTGTACATCTTGTTAGATTACACAAACTAGGAAAGTTTGAACTTCCTGCACTCAACCATCTTTGTAGAAATCAAACTGACTCCTAGAAGTTTAATTAACTCATTTCACACAGTACAGTGTTCGGTACTGAAGATGTTTCTTTTCTAAAGAAACTACTTTAGAAATGACGCCAATCTACTAAGTCGTGCATCTTTTTAGGTTACATTAACAAGGAAATTTGAACTGGCTACATTCAACCTTCTTTGTAGGAAAGCAACTGAATTCTAGAACTTAATTAGCTTTGTTCACACAGTACAATGTTCGGCAATTAAGATGTTTGTTTTCTCAACAAATTACTTTACCAATGAGGCAAATCTACTAACTTGGACATCTTTTCAGACCACATTAACAAGGAAAGTTTGAACTTGCTAAACTCAACCATTTTCGTAGAAAATAAACTGATTCCTAGAACTGAATTAGCTCATTTCACAAAGTACAAAAGTTTGGCAATGTAGTTTTGTTTTCTAAAGAAACTACTTTAGAAAATGAGGCGAATCTACTAACTTGGACATCTTTTTAGATTACATTAACAAGGAAAGTTTGAAGTTGTTGCACTCAACTTCTTTCTAGGAAAGCAACTGATTCCTAGAACCGAATGAGCTTATTTCACACAGTACAATGTTCGGCAATAAAGATGTTAATTTTCTCAACAAACTACTTTACAAATGATGCGAATCTACTAACTTGGCAATCTTTTTAGATTACGTTGACAAGGAAAGTTTGAACTTGCTGCACTCAACCTTCTTTGTAGGAAAGCAAATGATTCCTAGAGTTTAATTAACTTATTTCACACAGTAGAGTGTTCGGTACTGAAGATGTTTGTTTTCTAAAGAAACTACTTTAGAAATGAGGCACATCCACTAACTTGTACATCTTGTTAGATTACACCAACTAGGAAAGTTTGAACTTGCTGCACTCAACCTTCTTCGTAGGAAAGCAAGTGATTCCTAGAATCGAACTAGCTCATTTCACATAGCACAGTGTTCGGTAATGAAGATGTTTGTTTTCTAAACAAACTACATTAGAAATCAGGCCAATCTACTAAGTTGTGCGTCTTTTCAGATTACATTAACAAGGAAAGTTTGAACTTGCTGCACTCAACCTTCTTTGTAGGAAAGCAACTGATTCCTAGAACCGAATGAGCTTATTTCAAACAGTACTATGTTCGGCAATGGAGATGTTTGTTTTCTCAACAAAGTACTTTACAAATGAGGCAAATCTTCTAACTTGGCCATCTTTTTAGATTACATTAACAAGGAAAGTTTGAACTTGCTGCACTCAACCTTCTTCATAGAAATTAAACTGATTCTTAGTTTAATTAACTTATTTCACACAGTACAGTGTTCGGTATTGAAGATGTTTCTTTTTAAAGAAACTACTTTAGAAATGAGGCCAATCTACTACGTTGTGCATCTTTTCAGATTACATTAACAAGGATAGTTTGAACTTCCTGCACTCAACCTTCTTTATGGGAAAGCAACTGATTCCTAGAACAGAATAAGCTTATTTCACACAGTACAATGTTCGGCAATGAAGATGCTTGTTTTCTCAACAAACTACTTTACAAATGAGTAGAATCTACTAACTTAGCCATCTTTTTAGATTACATTAACAAGGAAAGTTTGAACTTGCTGCACTCAACCTTCTTTGTAGGAAAGCAAATGATTCCTAGAACCGAATGAGCTTATTTCACACAGTACAATGTTCGGCAATGAAGATGTTTGTTTTCTCAACAACGTACTTTGCAAATGAGGCAAATCTTCTAACTTGGCCATCTTTTGAGGTTACATTAACAAGGAAAGTTTGAACTTGCTGCACTCAACCTTCTTCGTAGAAATTAAACTGATTCCTAGAGGCGAATTAACTTATTTCACACAGTACAGAGTTCGGTACTGAAGATGTTTGTTTTCTCAACAAAGTACTTTAAAAATGAGGCGAATGTTCTAAATTGGCCATGTTTTTAGATTACATTAACAAGGAAAGTTTGAACTTGCTGCACTCAACCTTCTTCAGGAGAAATTAAACTGAAATCTAGAAGTGTTCAGTAATGAATTAACTTATTTCATACAGTACAGTGTTCGGTAATTGAAGGTGTTTCTTTTCTCAAAGAAACTACTTTAGAAATGAGGCCAATCTACTACAGTGTTGTGCATCTTTCAGATTACATTAACAAGGAAAGTTTGAACTTGCTGCACTCAACCTTCTTCGTAGAAATTGAACTGATTCCTAGAAGCGAACTAATTTATTTCACACAGTACAGTGTTCGATACTGAAGATGTTTCTTTTCTAAACAAACTACTTGAGAAATGAGGCCAATCTACTACGTTGTGCATCTTTTCAGATTACATTAACAAGGAAAGTTTGAACTTGCTGCACTCAACCTTCTTTGTAGGAAAGCAACTGATTCCTAGAACCTAATGAGCTTATTTCAAACAGTCCAATGTTCGGCAATGAAGATGTTGGTTTTCTCAACAAAGTACTTTACAAATGAGGTGAATCTTCTAACTTGGCCATCTTTTGAGATTACATTTACAAGGAACGTGTGAACTTGCTGCACTCAACCTTCTTCGTAGAAATTAAACTGATTCCTAGAACCGAATGAGCTTATTTCATACAGTACAATGTTCGGCAATGAAGATGTTTGTTTTCTCAACAAACTACTTTACAAATGAGTCAAATCTACTAACTTGGCCATCTTTTTAGATTACATTAACAAGGAAAGTTTGAACTTGCTGCACTCAACCTTCTTTGTAGGAAAGCAACTGATTCCTAGAACCGAATGAGCTTATTTCACACAGTACAATGTTCGGCAATGAAGATGTTTGTTTTCTCAACAAAGTACGTTACAAATGAGGTGAATCTTCTAACTTGGCCATCTTTTGAGATTACATTAACAAGGAAAGTTTGAACTTGCTGCACTCAACATTCTTCGTAGAAATTAAACTGATTCCTAGAAGCGAATTAACTTATTTCACACACTACAGTGTTCCGTACTGAAGATGTTTCTTTTCTAAAGAAACTACTCTAGAAATGAGGTGAATCTACTAACTTGTACATCTTGTTAGATTACACAAAGTAGGAAAGTGTGAACTTGCTGCACTCAACCTTCTTCGTAGGAAAGCAAAGGATTCCTAGAATCGAACTAGCTCATTTCATATAGTACAGTGTTCTTTAATGAAGATGTTTGTTTTCTAAACAAACTACTTTAGAAATGAGGCCAATCTACTACGTTGTGCATCTTTTCAGATTACATAAAGAAGGAAAGTTTGAACTTGCTGCACTCAACCTTCTTTGTAGGAAAGCAACTGATTCCTAGAACCGAATGAGCTTAATTCACACAGTACAATGTAAGGCAATGAAGATGTTTGTTTTCTCAACAAACTACTTTACAAATGAGTCGAATCTACTAACTTGGCCATCTTTTGAGATTACATTAACAAGGAAAGTTTGAACTTGCTGAACTCAACCTTCTTCGTAGAAATTAAACTGATTCCTAAAAGCGAATTAACTTATTTCACACAGTACAGTGTTCCGTACTGGAGATGTTTCTTTTCTAAAGAAACTACTTTAGAAATGAGGCGAATCCCCTAACTTGTACATCTTGTTAGATTACACAAAGTAGGAAAGTTTGAACTTGCTGCACTCAACTTTCTTCGTAGGAAAGCAAGTGATTCCGAGAATCGAAGTAGCTCATTTCACATAGTACAGTGTTTGGTAATGAAGATGTTTGTTTTCTAAACAAACTACTTTAGAAATGAGGCCAATCTACTACGTTGTGCATCTTTTCAGATTACATTAACAAGGAAAGTTTGAACTTGCTGCACTCAAACTTCTTTGTAGGAAAGCAACTGATTCCTAGATCCGAATGAGCTTATTTCACACAGTATAATGTTCGGCAATGAAGATGTTTGTTTTCTAAAGAAACTAATTTAGAAATGATGCGAATCCACTAACTTGTACATCTTGTTAGATTACACAAACTAGGAAAGTTTGAACTTGCTGCACTCAACCTTCTTTGTAGGATAGCACCTGATTCCTAGAACCGAATTAACTTATTTCACACAGTACAGTGTTCGGTACTGAATATGTTTGTTTTCTAAAGAAACTAATTTAGAAATGATGCGAATCCACTAACTTGTACATCTAGTGAGATTACACAAACTAGGAAAGTTTGAACTTCCTGCACTCAACCATCTTCATAGAAATTAAACTGACTCCTAGAATCGAATTAACTCATTTCACACAGTACAGTGTTCGGTACTGAAGATGTTTCTTTTCTAAAGAAACTACTTTAGAAATGAGGCCAATCTACCAGGTCGTGCATCTTTTTAGGTTACATTAACAAGGAAAATTTGAACTTGCTGCACTCAACCTTCTTTGTAGGAAAGCAACAGATTCCTAGAACCGAAGGAGCTTATTTCACACAGTACAATGTTCGGAAATGAAGATGTTTGTTTTCTCAACAAACTACTTTACAAATAAAGGCGAATCTTCTAACTTGGCCATGTTTGTTTTGAGATTACACAAACAAGGAAAGTTAGAACTTGCTGCACTCAACCTTCTTGTAGAAATTAAACTGATTCCTAGACTGATTCCGAATTAACTTATTTCACACAGTACAGTGTTCGGTGTACTGAAGATGTTTGTTTTCTAAAGAAACTACTTTCAGAAATGAGGGCGAATCTACTAACTTTTACATGTTGTTAGATTACACAAAGTAGGAAAGTTTGAACTTGCTGCACTCAACCTTATTCGTAGAAATTAAACTGATTCCTAGAATAGAATTAACTTATTTCACACAGTACACTGTTCGGTACTGAAGATGTTTCTTTTCTAAAGAAACTACTTTAGAAATGAGGCCAATATACTACGTTGTGCATCTTTTCAGATTACATTAACAAGGAAAGTTTGAACTTGCTGCACTCAACGTTCTTTGTAGGAAAGCAAGTGATTCCTAGAACCGAATGATCTTATTTCACACAGTACAATGTTCGGCAATGAAGATGTTTGTTTTCTCAACAAACTACTTTACAAATGAGTCGAATCTACTAACTTAGCCATCTTTTTAGATTACATTAACAAGGAAAGTTTGAACTTTCTGCACTCAACCTTCTTTGTAGGAAAGCAACTGATTCCTAGAACCGAATGAGCTTATTTCACACAGTGCAATGTTCGGCAATGAAGATGTTTGTTTTCTCAACAAACTACTTTACAAATGAGTCAAATCTACTAACTTGGCCATCTTTTTAGATTAGATTAACAAGGAAAGTTTTTACTTGCTGCACTCAACCTTCTTTGTAGGAAAGCACCTGATTCCTAGAACCGAATTAACTTATTTCACACAGTACAGTGTTCGGTACTGAAGATGTTTGTTTTCTAAAGAAACTAATTTAGAAATGATGTGAATCCACTAACTTGTACATCTTGTTAGATTACAATAACTAGGAACGTTTGAACTTCCTGCACTCAACCATCTTCGTAGAAATTAAACTGACTCCTAGAAGCGAATTAACTCATTTCACACAGTACAGTGTTCGGTACTGAAGATGTTTCTTTTCTAAAGAAACTACTTTAACAATGAGGCCAATCTACTAAGTCGTGCATCTTTTTAGGTTACATTAACAAGCAAAGTTTGAACTGGCTACATTCAACCTTCTTGTAGGAAAGCAACTGAATTCTAGAACTAAATTAGGTTTGGTCACACAGTAAAATGTTCGGCAATGAATCTGTTTGTTTTCTCAACAAAGTACTTTACCAATGAGGCAAATCTACTAACTTGGACATCTTTTCAGACCACATTAACAAGGAAAGTGTGAACTTGCTAAACTCAACCATCTTCGTAGAAAGTAAACTGATTCCGAGAACTGAATTAGCTCATTTTACAAAGTACAAAGTTGGGCAATTTAGGTTTTTTTTCTAAAGAAACTACTTTAGAAATGAGGCGAATCTACTAACTTGGACATCTTTTTAGATTACATTAAAAAGGAAAGTTTGAAGTTGCTGCACTCAACCTTCTTTGTAGGAAAGCAACTGATTCCTAGAACCGAATGAGCTTATTTCACACAGTACAATGTTCGGCAATAAAGATGTTAATTTTCTCAACAAACTACTTTACAAATGAGGCGAATCTACTAACTTGGCCATCTTTTTAAATTACATTAACAAGGAAGGTTTGAACTTGCTGCACTCAAGCTTCTTTGTAGGAAAGCAACTGATTCCTAGAAGCGAATTAACTTATTTCACACAGTACAGTGTTCGGTACTGAAGATGGTTCTTTTCTAAAGAAACTACTTTAGAAATGAGGCGAATCCACTAACTTGTACATCTTGTTAGATTACACAAACTAGGAAATTTTGAACTTGCTGCACTCAACCTTCTTCGTAGGAAAGCAAGTGATTCCTAGAATCGAATGAGCTTATTTCACATAGAACAGTGATCGGTAATGAAGATGTTTGTTTTCTAAAGAAACTACTTTAGAAATGAGGCCAATCTACTAAGTTGTGCATTTTTTCAGATTACATTAACAAGGAAATTTGAACTTAGTGCACTCAACCTTCTTTGTAGGAAAGCAACTGATTCCTAGAACCGAATGAGCTTATTTCACACAGTACAATGTTCGGCAATGAAGATGTTTGTTTTCTCAACAAAGTACTTTACAAATGAGGCGAATCTTCTAACTTGGCCATCGCTTTAGATTATGTTAACCAGGAAAGTTTGAACTTGCTGCACTCAACCTTCTTCGTAGAAATTAAACTGCTTCCTAGAAGCGAATTAACTTATTTCACACAGTACAGTGTTCGGTACTGAAGATGTTTCTTTTCTAAAGAAACTACTTTAGAAATGAGGCGAATCCACTAACTTGTACATCTTGTTAGATTACAGAAAGTAGGAAAATTTGAACTTGCTGCACTCAACCTTCTTCGTAGGAAAGCAAGTGATTCCTAGAATCGAACTAGCTCATTTCACATAGTACAGTGTTCGGTAATGAAGATGTTTGTTTTCTAAACAAACTACTTTAGAAATGAGGCCAGTCTACTAAGTTGTGCATCTTTTCAGGTTACATTTACAAGGAATGTTTGAACTTGCTGCACTCAACCTTCTTTGTAGGAAGGCAACTGATTCCTAGAAACGAATGAGCTTATTTCACACAGTACAATGTTCGGCAATGAAGATGTTTGTTTTCTCAACAAACTACTTTACAAATGAGTCAAATCTACTGAGTTGGCCATCGTTTTAGATTACATAAACAAGGAAAGTTTGAAGTTGCTGCACTCAACCTTCTTTGTAGGAAAGCAACTGATTCCTCGAACCGAATGAGCTTATTTCACACAGTACAAAGTTCGGCAATGAAGATGTTTGTTTTCTCAACAAAGTGCTTTACAAATGAGGCGAATCTTCTAACTTGGCGATCTTTTTCGATTACATTAACAAGGACAGTTTGAACTTGCTGCACTCAACCTTCTTCGTAGGAATTAAACTGATTCCTAGAAGCGAATTAACTTATTTCACACAGTACAGTGTTCGGTACTGAAGATGTTTCTTTTCTAAAGAAACTACTTTAGCAATGAGGCCAATCTACTAAGTCGTGCATCTTTTTAGGTTACATTAACAAGGAAAGTTTGAACTGGCTACATTCAACCTTCTTTGTAGGAAAGCAACTGAATTCTAGAACTAAATTAGCTTTGTTCACACAGTACAATGTTCGGCAATGAAGATGTTTGTTTTCTCAACAAACTACTTTACAATTGAGTCGTATCTACTAACTTGGCCATCTTTTTAGATTTCATTAACAAGGAAAGTTTGAAGTTGCTGCACTCAACCTTCTTTGTAGGATAGCAACTGATTCCTAGAACCGAATGAGCTTATTTCACACAGTACAATGTTCGGCAATGAAGATGTTTGTTTTCTCAACAAATTACTTTACAAATGAGGCGAATGTTCTAACTTGGCCATCTTTTGAGATTACATTAACAAGGACAGTTTGAACTTGCTGCACTCAACCTTCTTCGTAGAAATTAAACTGATTCCTAGAAGCGAATTAACTTATTTCACACAGTACAGTGTTCGGTACTGAACATGTTTCTTTTCTAAAGAAACTACTTTAGAAATGAGGCGAATCCACTGACTTGTACATCCTGTTAGATTATACAAAGTAGGAAAATTTGAACTTCCTGCACTCAACCTTCTTCGTAGGAAAGCAAGTGATTCCTAGAATCGAACTAGCTCATTTCACATAGTACAACGTTCGGTAATGAAGGTGTTTGTTTTCTCAACAAACTACTGTACAAATGAGTCGAATCTACTAACTTAGCCATCTTTTTAGTGTTCGGTATTGAAGATGTTTCTTTTCTAAAGAAACTACTTTAGAAATGATGACAATCTACTACATTGTGCATCTTTTCAGATTACAATAACAAGGAAAGTTTGAACTTGCTGCACTCAACCTTCTCTGTAGGAAAGCAACTGATTCCTAGAACCGAATGAGCTTATTTCACACAGTACAATGTTCGGCAATGAAGATGTTTGTTTTCTCAACAAACTACTGTACAAATGAGTCGAATCTACTAATGTGGCCATCTTTTTAGATTACATTAACAAGGAAAGTTTGAACTTGCTGCACTCAACCTTCTTTGTAGGAAAGCAACTGATTCCTAGAACCGAATGAGCTTATTTAACACAGTACAATGTTCGGCAATGAAGATGTTTGTTTTCTCAACAAAGTACTTTACAAATGAGGCGAATCTACTAACTTGGCCATCTTTTTAGATAACATTAACAAGGAAAGTTTGAACTTGCTGCTCTCAACCTTCTTTGTAGGAAAGCAACTGATTCCTAGAACCAAATGAGCTTTTTTCACACAGTACCATGTTCGGCAATGAAGATGTTTGTTTTCTCAACAAAGTACTATACAAATGAGGCGAATCTTCTAACTTGGCCATCTTTTTAGATTACATTAACAAGGAAAGTTTGAACTTGCTGCACTCATCCTTCTTCGTAGAAATTAAACTGATTCCTAGAAACGAATTAACTTATTTCACACAGTACAGTGTTCGGTACTGAAGATGTTTCTTTTCTAAAGAAACTACTTTAGAAATGATGCCAATCAAGTACGTTGTGCATCTTTTCAGATTACAATAACAAGGAAAGATTGAATTGCTGCACTCTACCTTCTTTGTAGGAAAGCAACTGATTCCTAGAACCGAATGATCTTATTTCACACAGTACAATGTTCGGCAATGAAGATGTTTGTTTTCTCAACAAACTACTGTACTAATGAGTCGAATCTACTAACGTGGCCATCTTTTTAGATTACATTAACAAGGAAAGTTTGAACTTGCTGCACTCAACCTTCTTTGTAGGAAAGCACCTGATTCCTAGAAGCGAATTAACTTATTTCACACAGTACAGTGTTCGGTACTGAAGATGTTTGTTTTCTAAAGAAACTAACTTAGAAATGATGCGAATCCACTAACTTGTACATCTTGGTAGATTACACAAACTAGGAAAGTTTGAACTTCCTGCACTCAACCATCTTCGTAGAAATTAAACTGACTCCTAGAAGCGAATTAACTCATTTCACACAGTACAGTGTTCGGTACTGAAGATGTTTCTTTTCTAAAGAAACTACTTTAGAAATGAGGCCAATCTACTAAGTCTTGCATCTTTTTAGGTTACATTAACAAGGAAAGTTTGAACTGGCTACATTCAACCTTCTTTGTAGGAAAGCAACTGAATTCTAGAACTAAATTAGCTTTGTTCACACAGTACAATGTTCGGCAATTAAGATGTTTGTTTTCTCAACAAACTACTTTAGCAATGAGGCAAATATACTAACTTGGACATCTTTTCAGACCACATTATCAAGGAAAGTTTGAACTTGCTAAACTCAACCATTTTCGTAGAAAGTAAACTGATTCCTAGAACTGAATTAGCTCATTTAACAAAGTACAAAGTTTGGCAATTTAGGTTTGTTTTCTAAAGAAACTACTTTAGAAATGAGGCGAATCTACTAACTTGGACATCTTTTTAGATTACATTAACAAGGAAAGTTTGAAGTTGTTGCACTCAAACTTCTTTGTAGGAAAGCAACTGATTCCTAGAACGGAATGAGCTTATTTCACACAGTACAATGTTCAGCAATAAAGATGTTAATTTTCTCAACAAAATACTTTACAAATGAGGAGAATCAACTAACTTGGCCATCTTTTTAGATTACGTTAACAAGGAAAGTTTGAACTTGCTGCACTCAACCTTCTTTGTAGGAAAGCAACTGATTCCTAGAAGCGAATTACCTTATTTCACACAGTACAGGGTTCGGAACTGAAGATGTTTGTTTTCTAAAGAAACTACTTTAGAAATGAGGCGAATGCACTAACTTGTACATCTTGTTAGATTACACAAAGTAGGAAAGTTTGAACTTGCTGCACTCAACCTTCTTCGTAGGAAAGCAAGTGATTCCTAGAATCGAACTAGCTCATTTCACATAGCACAGTGTTCGGTAATGAAGATGTTTGTTTTCTAAACAAACTACTTTAGAAATCAGGCCAATCTACTAAGTTGTGCATCTTTTCAGATTACATTAACAAGGAAAGTTTGAACTTGCTGCACTCAACCTTCTTTGTAGGAAAGCAACTGATTCCTAGAACCGAATGAGCTTATTTCAAACAGTACAATGTTCGGCAATGAAGATGTTTGTTTTCTCAACAAAGTACTTTACAAATGTGGCGAATCTTCTAACTTGGCCATCTTTTTACATTACATTAACAAGGAAACTTTAAACTTGCTGCACTCAACCTTCTTCGTAGAAATTAAATTGATTCCTAGAAGCGAATTAACTTATTTCACACAGTACAGGGTTCGGTACTGAAGATGTTTCTTTTCTAAAGAAACTACTTTAGAAATGGGACCAATCTACTATGTTGTGCATCTTTTCAGATTACATTAACAAGGAAAGTTTAAACTTGCTGCACTCAACCTTCTTTGTAGGAAAGCAACTGATTCCTAGAAACGAATGAGCTTATTTCGCACAGTACAATGTTCGGCAATGGAGATGTTTGTTTTCTCAACAAAGTACTTTACAAATGAGTCGAATCTACTAACTTGGCCATCTTTTTAGATTACATTAACAAGGAAAGTTTGAACATGCTGCACTCAACCTTCTTTGTAGGAAAGCAACTGATT
The DNA here is from genome assembly GCA_036365145.1 of Orientallactaga sibirica. NCBI lineage: Eukaryota > Metazoa > Chordata > Mammalia > Rodentia > Dipodidae > Orientallactaga > Orientallactaga sibirica. Next base: position 135,509 of record JAEOAD010002619.1, read on the forward strand.
CCGAGAATCGAATGAGCTTATTTCACACAGTACAATGTTCGGCAATGAAGATGTATGTTTTCTCAACAAAGTACATTACAAATGAGGCGAATCTTCTAACTTGGCAATCTTTTCAGATTACATTAACACGGAAAGTTTGAACTAGCCGCACTCAACCTTCTTCGTAGAAATTAAACTGATTCCTAGAAGCGAATTAACTTATTTCACACAGTACAGTGTTCGGTACTGAAGATGTTTCTTTTCTAAAGAAACTACTTCAGAAATGAGGCGAATCCACTAACTTGTACATCTTGTTAGATTACACAAAGTAGGAAAGTTTGAACTTGCTGAACTCAACCTTCTTCGTAGGAAAGCAAGTGATTCCTAGAATCGAACTAGCTCATTTCACATAGTACAGTGTTCGGTAATGAAGATGTTTGTTTTCTAAACAAACTACTTTAGAAATGAGGCCAATCTACTAAGTTGTGCATCTTTTCAGATTGCATTAACAAGGAAAGTTTGAACTTGCTGCACTCAACCTTCTTTGTAGGAAAGCAACTGATTCCTAGAACCGAATGAGCTTATTTCACACAGTACAATGTTCGGCAATGAAGATGTTTGTTTTCTCAACAAAGTACTTTACAAATGAGGCGAATCTTCTAACTTGGCCATCTTTTGAGGTTACATTAACAAGGAAAGTTTGAACTTGCTGCACTCAACCTTCTTCGTAGAAATTAAACTGATTCCTAGAAGCGAATTAACTTATTTCACACAGTACAGTGTTCGGAACTGAAGATGTTTGTTTTCTCAACAAAGTACTTTAAAAATCAGGTGAATGTTCTAACTTGGCCATCTTTTGAGATTACATTAACAAGGAAAGTTTGAACTTGCTTCACTCAACATTCTTCATAGAAATTAAACTGAAATCTAGAAGGGAATTAACTTATTTCACACAATACAGTGTTCGGTACTGAAGATGTTTCTTTTCTAAAGAAACTACTTTAGAAATGAGGCAAATCCACTAACTTTACATCTTGTTAGTTTTCACAAAGTAGGAAAGTTTGAACTTGCTGTAAGCAACCTTCTTCGTAGGAAAGCAAGTGATTCCTAGAATCGAACTACCTCATTTCACATAGTACAATGTTCGGTAATGAACATGTTTGTTTTCTAAACAAACTACTTTAGAAATGAGGCCAATCTACTAAGTTGTGCATCTTTTCAGATTACATTAACAAGGAAAGTTTGAACTTGCTGCACTCAACCTTCTTTGTAGGAAAGCAACTGATTCCTAGAACCGAATGAGCTTATTTCACACAGTACAATGTTCGGCAATGAAGATGTTTGTTTTCTCAACAAAGTACTATACAAATGAGGTGAATCTTCTAACTTGGCGATCTTTTTAGATTACATTAACAAGGAAAGTTTGAACTTGCTGTACTCAACCTTCTTCGTAGAAATTAAACTGATTCCTAGAAGCGAATTAACTTATTTCACACAGTACAGTGTTCGGTACTGAAGATGTTTCTTTTCTAAAGAAACTACTTTAGAAATGAGGCCAATCTACTACGTACTGCATCTTTTCAGATTACATTAACAAGGAAAGTTTGAACTTGCTGCACTCAACCTTCTTTGTAGGAAAGCAACTGATTCCTAGAACCGAATGAGCTTATTTGACACAGTAAAATGTTCGGCAATGAAGATGTTTGCTTTCTCAACAAAGTACTTTACAAATGAGGCGAATCTTCTAACTTGGCCATCTTTTGAGATTACATTAACAAGGAAAGTTTGAACTTGCTGCACTCAACCTTCTTCGTAGAAATTAAACTGATTCCTAGAGTTTAATTAACTTATTTAACACAGTACAGTGTTGAAGTACTGAAGATGTTTCTTTCTAAAGAAACTACTTTAGAAATGAGGGAATCCACTAACTTGTACATCATGTTAGATTACACAAAGTAGGAAAGTTTGAACTTGCTGCACTCAACCTTCTTTGAGGAAAGCAAGTGATTCCTAGAATACGAACAAGGAAAGTTCATTTCACATAGTGCAGAGTTCGGCAATGAAGATGTTTGTTTTCTAAACAAACTACTTTAGAAATGAGGCCAATCTACTAAGTTGTGCATCTTTTCAGATTATATTAACAAGGAAAGTTTGAACTTGCTGCACTCAACCTTCTTCTTGGAAAGCAACTGAATCCTAGAACCGAATGAGCTTATTTCACACAGTACAATGTTTGGCAATGAAGATGTTTGTTTTCTCAACAAAAGTACTTTACAAATGAGGCGAATCTTCTAACTTGGCGATCTTTTAGATTACATTAACAAGGAAAGTTTGAACTTGCTGCACTCAACCTTCTTCGTAGAAATTAAACTGATTCCTAGAAGAGAATTAACTTATTTCACACAGTACAGTGTTCGGTACTGAAGATGTTTCTTGTCTAAAGAAACTACTTTAGAAATGAGGCCAATCTACTACGTACTGCATCTTTTCAGATTACATTAACAAGGAAAGTTTGAACTTGCTGCACTCAACCTTCTTTGTAGGAAAGCAACTGATTCCTAGAACCGAATGAGGTTATTTGACACAGTACAATGTTCGGCAATGAAGATGTTTGTTTTCTCAACAAACTACTATACAAATGAGGCGAATCTACTAACTTTGCGATCTTTTTAGATTACATTAACAAGGAAAGTTTGAACTTGCCGCACTCAACCTTCTTCGTAGAAATTAAACTGATTCCTAGAAGGGAATTAACTTATTTCACACAGTACAGTGTACGGTACTGAAGATGTTTCTTTTCTAAAGAAACTACATTAGAAATGAGGCAAATCCACTAACTTGTACATCTTGTTAGATTACACAAAGTAGGAAAGTTTGAACTTGCTGCACTCAACCTTCTTCGTAGGAAAGCAAGTGATTCCTAGAATCGAACTAGCTCATTTCACATAGTACAGTGTTCGGTAATGAAGATGTTTGTTTTCTAAACAAACTACTTTTAGAAATGAGGGCAATCTACTAAATGTGCATCTTTTTCAGATTACACAAACTAGGAAAGTTTGAACTTGCTGCACTCAACCTTCTTTGTAGGAAAGCAACTGATTCCTAGAACCGAATGAGCTTATTTCACACAGTACAATGTTCGCCAATGAAGATGTTTGTTTTCTCAACAAACTACTTTAGAAATGAGGTGAATCTTCTAACTTGGCCATCTTTTTTAGATTATATTAACAAGGAAAGTTTGAACTTGCTGCACTCAACCTTCTTTGTAGAAATTAAACTGATTCCTAGAACCGAATTAACTTATTTCACACAGTACAATGTTCGGTACTGAAGATGTTTGTTTTCTAAAGAAACTACTTTAGAAATGAGGCGAATCCACTAACTTGTACATCTTGTTAGATTACACAAAGTAGGAAAGTTTGAACTTTCTGCATTCAACCTTCTTGTAGGAAAGCAAGTGATTCCTAGAATCGAACTACCTCATTTCACACAGTACAATGTTCGATAATGAAGATGTTTGTTTTCTAAACAAACTACTTTAGAAATGAGGCCAATCTACTAAGTTGTGCATCTTTTCAGATTACATTAACAAGGAAAGTTTGAACTTGCTGCACTCAACCTTCTTTGTAGGAAAGCAACTGATTCCTAGAACCGAATGAGCATATTTCACACAGTACAATGTTCGCAATGAAGATGTTTGTTTTCTCAACAAACTACTTTACAAATGAGGCGAATCTTCTAACTTGGCCATCTTTTTAGATTACATTAACAAGGAAAGTTTGAACTTGCTGCACTCAACCTTCTTCATGAAAATTAAACTGATTCCTAGAACCGAATTAACTTATTTCACACAGTACAGTGTTCGGTAATGAAGATGTTTCTTTTCTAAAGAAACTACTTTAGAAATGAGGCGAATCCACTAACTTGTACATCTTGTTAGATTACACATAGTAGGAAAGTTTAAACTTGCTGCACTCAACCTTCTTTGTAGGAAAGCAAGTGATTCCCTAGAATCGAATTAGCTTATTTCACATAGTACAGTGTTCGGTAATGAAGATGTTTGTTTTCTAAAGAAACTACTTTAGAAATGAGGCCAATCTACTAAGTTGTGCATCTTCTCAGATTACATTAACAAGGAAAGTTTGAACTTGCTGCACTCAACCTTCTTTGTAGGAAAGCAACTGATTCCGAGAACCGAATGATCTTATTTCACACAGTACAATGTTCGAAATGAAGATGTTTGTTTTCTTAACAAACTACTTTACAAATGAGGCGAATCTACTAACTTGGCCATCTTTTGAGATTACATTAACAAGGAAAGTTTGAACTTGCTGCACTCAACTTTCTTTGTAGGAAAGCAACTGATTCCTAGAACCGAATGAGCTTATTTCACACAGTACAAGGTTGGCAATGAAGATGTATGTTTTCTCAACAAAGTACTTTACAAATGAGTCGAATCTACTAACTTGGTCATCTTTTTAGATTGCATTAACAAGGAAATTTTAAACTTGCTGCACTCAACCTTCTTGTAGTAGAAATTAAACTGATTCCTAGAACCAAATTAGCTTATTTCACACAGTACAGTGTTCGGTACTGAAGATGTTTCTTTTCTAAAGAAACTACTTTAGAAATGAGGCGAATCCACTAACTTGTACATCTTGTTAGATTACACAAAGTAGGAAAGTTTGAACTTGCTGCACTCAACCTTCTTTGTAGGAAAGCAAGTGATTCCTAGAATCGAACTAGCTTATTTCACATAGTACAGTGTTCGGTACTGAAGATGTTTCTTTTATAAAGAAACTACTTTAGGAATGAGGCGAATCCACTAACTTGTATATCTTGTTAGATTACACAAAGTAGGAAAGTTTGAACTTGCTGCACTCAACCTTCTTCGTAGGAAAGCAACTGATTCCGAGAACCGAATGATCTTATTTCACACAGTACAATGTTCGGAAATGAAGATTTTTGTTTTCTGAACAAACTACGTTACAAATGAGGCGAATCTACTAACTTGGCCATCTTTTGAGATTACATTAACAAGGAAAGTTTGAATTTGCTGCACTCAACTTTCTTTGTAGGAAAGCAACTGATTCCTAGAACCGAATGAGCTTATTTCACACAGTACAATGTTCGGCAATGAAGATGTATGTTTTCTCAACAAAGTACTTTACAAATGAGTCGAATCTACTAACTTGGCCATCGTTTTAGATTGCATTAACAAGGAAATTTTAAACTTGCTGCACTCAAACTTCTTCGTAGAAATTAAACTGATTCCTAGAAGCGAATTAACTTATTTCAGACACTACAGTGTTCGGTACTGAAGATGTTTCTGTTCTAAAGAAACTACTTTAGAAATGAGGCAAATCCACTAACTTGTACATCTTGTTAGATTACACAAAGTAGGAAAGTTTGAACTTGCTGCACTCAACCTTCTTTGTAGGAAAGCAAGTGATTCCTAGAATTGAACTAGCTCATTTCAGTTAGTACAGTGTTCGGTAATGAAGATGTTTTTTTTTCTAAACAAACTACTTTAGAAATGAGGCCAATCTACTATGTTGTGCATCTTTTCAGACTACATTAACAAGGAAAGTTTGAACTTGCTGCACTCAACCTTCTTTGTAGGAAAGCAACTGATTCCTAGAACTGAATGAGCTTATTTCACACAGTACAATGTTCGGCAATGAAGATGTTTGTTTTCCAACAAAGTACATTAAAAATGAGGCAAATCTTCTAACTTGGCCATCTTTTTAGATTACATTAACAAGGAAAGTTTGCACTTGCTGCACTCAACCTTCTTCGTAGAAATTAAACTGATTCCTAGAAGCGAATTACCTTATTTCACACAGTACAGTGTTCGGTACTGGAGATGTTTCTTTTCTAAAGAAACTACTTTAGAAATGAGGCGAATCCACTAACTTGTACATTTTGTTACATTACACAAATTAGGAAAGTTTGAACTTGCTGCACTCAACCTTCTTCGTAGGAAAGCAAGTGATTCCTAGAATCGAAATAGCTCATTTCACAAGGTACAGTGTTCGGTAATGAAGATATTTGTTTTCTAAACAAACTACTTTAGAAATGAGGCCAATCTACTACGTTGTGCATCTTTTCAGATTACATTAACAAGGAAAGTTTGAACTTGCTTCACTGAACCTTCTTTGTAGGAAAGCAACTGATTCCTAGAACCAAATGAGCTTATTTCACACAGTACAATGTTCGGCAATGAAGATGTTTGTTTTCTCAACAAAGTACTTTACAAATGAGGCGAATGTTTTAACTTGGCCATCTTTTGAGATTACATTAACAAGTAAAGTTTGAACTTGCTGCACTCAACCTTCTTCGTAGAAATTAAACTGATACCTAGAAGCGATTTAACTTGTTTCACACAGTACAGTGTTCGGTACTGAAGATGTTTCTTTTCTAAAGAAACTACTTTAGAAATGAGGCGAATCCACTAACTTTTACATCTTGTTAGATTACACAAAGTAGGAAAGTTTGAACTTGCTGCACTCAACCTTCTTCGTAGAAATTAAACTTATTCCTAGAAGCGAATTAACTTATTTCACACAGTACAGTGTTTGGTACTGAAGATGTTTCTTTTCTAAAGAAACTACTTTAGAAATGAGGCCAATCTTCTACGTTGTGCCTCTTTTCAGATTATATTAACAAGGAAAGTTTGACCTTGCTGCACTCAACCTTTTTTGTAGGAAAGCAACTGATTCCTAGAACCGAATGAGCTTATTTCACACAGTACAATGTTCGGCAATGAAGATGTTTGTTTTCTCAACAAAGTACTTTACAAATGAGGCGAATGTTCTAACTTGGCCTTCTTTTGAGATTACATTAACAAGGAAAGTTTGAACTTGCTGCACTCAACCTTCTTTGTAGGAAAGCAACTGATTCCTAGAACCGAATGAGCTTATTTCACACAGTACAATGTTCAGCAATGAAGATGTTTGTTTTCTCAACAAAGTACTTTACAAATGAGCCGAATGTTCTAACTTGGCCATCTTTTGAGATTACATTAACAAGGAAAGTTTGAACTTGCTGCACTCAACCTTCTTCCTAGAAATTAAAATGATTCCTAGAAGCGAATTAACTTATTTGACACAGTACAGTGTTCGGTACTGAAGATGTTTCTTTTCTAAAGAAACTACTTTAGAAATGAGGCGAATCCACTAACTTGTACATCTTGTTAGATTACAGAAAGTAGGAAAGTTTGAACTTGCTGCACTCAACCTTCTTCGTAGGAAAGCAAGTGATTCCTAGAATCGAACTAGCTCATTTCACATAGTACAGTGTTCGGTAATGAAGATGTTTGTTTTCTAAACAAACTACTTTAGAAATGAGGCCAATCTACTAAGTTGTGCATCTTTTCAGATTACATTAACAAGGAAAGTTTGAACTTGCTGCACTCAACCTTCTTCGTAGAAATTAAACTGAATCCTAGAAGCGAATTAACTTATTTCACACAGTACAGTGTTCGGTACTGAAGATGTTTGTTTTCTAAAGGAACTACTTTAGAAATGAGGCCAATCTACTACGTTGTGCATCTTTTCTGATTGCATTAACAAGGAAAGTTTGAACTTGCTACACTCAACCTTCCTTGTAGGAAAGCAACTGATTCCTAGAACCAAATGAGCTTATTTCACACAGTACAATGTTCGGCAATGAAGATGTTTGTTTTCTCAACAAACTACTTTACAAATGAGTCGAATCTACTAACTTAGCCATCTTTTTAGATTACATTAACAAGGAAAGTTTGAACTTGCTGCACTCAACCTTCTTTGTAGGAAGCAACTGGTTCCTAGATCCGAATGAGCTTATTTCACACAGTACAATGTTCGGCAATGAAGATGTTTGTTTTCTCAACAAAGTACTTTACAAATGAGGCGAATCTTCTAACTTGGCCATCTTTTTAGATTACATTAACAAGGAAAGTTTGAACTTGCTGCACTCAACCTTCTTCGTAGAAATTAAACTGATTCCTAGAAGCGAATTAACTTATTTCACACAGTACAGATTTCGGTAATGAAGATGTTTCTTTTCTAAAGAAACTACTTTAGAAATGAGGCCAATCTACTACGTTGTGCATCTTTTCAAATTACATTAACAAGGAAAGTTTGAACTTGCTACACTCAACCTTCTTTGTAGGAAAGCAACTGATTCCTGGAACCGAATGAGCTTATTTCACACAGTACAATGTTCGGCAATGAAGATGTTTGTTTTCTCAACAAACTACTTTACAAATTAGGCGAATCTACTAACTTAGCCATCTTTTTAGATTACATTAACAAGGAAAGTTTGAACGTTCTGCACTCAACCTTCTTTATAGTAAAGCAACTGATTCCTAGAACCGAACTAGCTCCTTTCACATAGTACAGTGTTCGGTAATGAAGATGTTTGTTTTCTAAACAAACTACTTTAGAAATGAGGCTATTCTACTAAGTCGTGCATCTTTTCAGATTACATTAACAAGGAAAGTTTGAACTTGCTGCACTCAACCTTCTTGTAGGAAAGCATCTGATTCCTAGAACCGAATGAGCTTATTTCACACAGTACAATGTTCGGCAATGAAGATGTTTGTTTTCTCAACAAAGTACTTTACAAATGAGGCGAATGTTTTAACTTGGCCATCTTTTGAGATTACATTAACAAGGAAAGTTTGAACTTGCTGCACTCTACCTTCTTCGTAGAAATTAAAATGATTCCTAGAAGCTTAATTAACTTATTTCACACAGTACAGTGTTCGGTATTGAAGATGTTTCTTTTCTAAAGAAACTACTTTAGAAATGAGGCCAATCTACCACGTTGTGCATCTTTTCAGATTACATTAACAAGGAAAGTTTGAACTTGCTGCACTCAACCCTTCTTCGTAGAATTTAAACTGATTCCTAGAAGCTAATTAACTTTTCACACAGTACAGTGTGTTGAACTGAAGATGTTTCTTTTCTAAAGAAACTACTTTAGAAATGAGGACAATCTACTACCTTGTGCATCTTTTCAGATTACATTAACAAGGAAAGTTTGAAGTTGCTACACTCAACCTTCTGTGTAGGAAAGCAAATGATTCCTAGAACCGAATGAGCTTATTTCACACAGTACAATGTTCGGCAATGAAGATGTTTGTTTTCTCAACAAACTACTTTAAAAATGAGTCGAATCTACTAACTTAGCCATCTTTTTAGATTACATTAACAAGGAAAGTTTGAACTTGCTGCACTCAACCTTCTTTGTAGGAAAGCAACTGATTCCTAGATCCGAATGAGCTTATTTCACACAATACCATGTTCGGCAATGAAGATGTTTGTTTTCTCAACAAAGTACTTTACAAATGAGGTGAATCTACTAACTTGGCCATCTTTTTAGATTACATTAAGAGGGAAAGTTTGAACTTGCTGCACTCAACCATCTTTGTAGGAAAGCAACTGATTCCTAGATCCGAATGAGCTTATTTCACAAAGTACAATGTTCGGCAATGAAGATGTTTGTTTGGTCAACAAAGTACTTTACAAATGAGGCGAATCTTCTTACTTGGCCATCTTTTGAGATTACATTAACAAGGAAAGTTTGAACTTGCTGCACTCAACCTTCTTCGTAGAAATTAAACTGATTCCTAGAAGCGAATTAACTTATTTCACACAGTACAGTGTTCGGTACTGAAGATGTTTCTTTTCTAAAGAAACTACTTTAGAAATGAGGCGAATCCACTAACTTGTACATCTTGCTGGATTACACAAAGTAGGAAAGTTTGAACTTGCTGCACTCAACAATCTTCGTAGGAAAGCAAGTGATTCCTAGAATCGAACTAGCTCATTTCACATAGTACAGTGTTCGGTAATGAAGATGTTTGTTTTCTAAACAAACTACTTTAGAAATGAGGCCAATCTACTAAGTTGTTCATCTTTTCAGATTACATTAACAAGGAAAGTTTGAACTTGCTGCCCTCAACCTTCTTTGTAGGAAAGCAACTGATTCCTAGAACCGAATGAGCTTATTTCACACAGTACAATGTTCGGCAATGAAGATGTTTGTTTTCTCAACAAACTACTTTACAAATGAGTCGAATCTACTAACTTGGCCATCTCTTGAGATTACATTAACAAGGAAAGTATGAACTTGCTGCACTCAACCTTCTTCGTAGAAATTAAACTGATTCCTAGAAGCGAATTAACTTATTGCACACAGTACAGTGTTCGGTACTGAAGATGTTTCTTTTCTAAAGAACCTACAATAGAAATGAAGCGAATCCACTAACTTGTACATCTTGTTAGTTTACACAAAGTAGGAAAGTTTGAACTTGCTGCACTCAACCTTCTTCGTAGGAAAGCAAGTGATTCCTAGAATCGAACTAGCTCATTTCACATAGTACAGTGTTCGGTAAAGAAGATGTTTGTTTTCTAAACAAACTACTTTAGAAATGAGGCCAATCTACTAAGTTGTGCATCTTTTCAGATTACATTAACAAGGAAAGTTTGAACTTGCTGCACTCAACCTTCTTTGTAGGAAAGCAACTGATTTCTAGAACCGAATGAGCTTATTTCACACTGTACAATGTTCGGCAATGAAGATGTTTGTTTTCTCAACAAACTACTTTACAAATGAGGCGAATCTTCTAACTTGGCCATCTTTTGAGATTACATTAACAAGGAAAGTTTGAACTTGCTGCACTCAACCTTCTTCGTAGAATTTAAACTGATTCCTAGAAGCGAATTAACTTATTTCACGCAGTACAGTGTTCGGTACTGAAGATGTTTCTTTTCTAAACAAACTACTTTAGAAATGAGGCGAATCCACTAACTTGTACATCTTTTCAGATTACATTAATAAGGAAAGTTTTAACTTGCTGCACTCAACCTTCTTCGTAGAAATTAAACTGATTCCTAGAAGCGAATTAACTTATTTCACACAGTACAGTGTTCGGTACTGAAGATGTTTCTTTTCTAAAGAAACTACTTTAGAAATGAGGCGAATCCACTAACTTGTAAATCTTGTTAGATTACACAAAGTAGGAACGTTTGAACTTGCTGCACTCAACCTTCTTCGTAGGAATGCAAGTGATTCCTAGAATCGAACTAGCTCATTTCACATAGTACAGTGTTCGGTAATGAAGATGTTTGTTTACTAAACAAACTACTTTAGAAAAGAGGCCAATCTACTAAGTTGTGCATCTTTTCAGGTTACATTAACAATGAAAGTTTGAACTGGCTGCACTCAACCTTCTTTGTAGGAAAGCAACTGATTCCAAGAACCGAATGAGCTTATTTCACACAGAACAATGTTCGGCTATGAAGATGTTTGTTTTCTCAACAAACTACTTTACAAATGAGGCGAATCTACTAACTTCGCCATCTTTTTAGATTACATTAACAAGGAAAGTTTGAACTTGCTGCACTCAACCTTCTTTGTAGGAAAACAACTGATTCCTACAACCCAATGAGCTTATTTCCCACAGTACAATGTTCGGCAATGAAGATGTTTGTTTTCTCAACAAAGTACTTTACAAATGAGGCGTATCTTCTAACTTGGCCATCTTTATAGATTACATTAACAGGGAAAGTTTGAACTTGCTGCACTCAACCTTCTTCGTAGAAATTAAACTGATTCCTAGAACCTTATGAGCTTATTTCACACAGTACAATGTTCGGCAATGAAGACGTTTGTTTTCTCAACAAACTACTTTACAAATGAGTCGAACGTACTAACTTCACCATCTTTTTAGATTACATTAACAAGGAAAGTTTGAACTTGCTGCACTCAACTTTCTTTGTTGGAAAGCAACTGATTCCTAGAACCGAATGAGCTTATTTCACACAGTACAATGTTCGGTACTGAAGATGTTTCTTTTCTAAAGAAACTACTTTAGAAATGAGGCCAATCTACTTAGTTGTGCATCTTTTCAGATTACATTAACAAGGAAAGTTTGAACTTGCTGCACTAAACCTTCTTTGTAGGAAAGCAACTGATTCCTAGAACCGAATGAGCTTATTTCACACAGTACAATGTTCGGCAATGAAGATGTTTGTTTTCTCAACAAACTACTTTACAAATGAGTCAAATCTACTAACTTGGCCATCTTTTCAGATTACATTAACAAGGAGAGTTTGAACTTGCTGCACTCAACCTTCTTTGGAGGAAAGCAACTGATTCCTAGATCCGAATGAGCTTATTTCACACAATACAATGTTCGGCAATGAAGATGTTTGTTTTCTCAACAAAGTACTTTACAAATGAGGTGAATCTACTAACTTGGCCATCTTTTTAGATTACATTAAGAGGGAAAGTTTGAACTTGCTGCACTCAACCATCTTTGTAGGAAAGCAACTGATTCCTAGATCCGAATGAGCTTATTTCACAAAGTACAATGTTCGCAATGAAGATGTTTGTTTGGTCAACAAACCTTTTTACAAATGAGGCGAATCTTCTAACTTGGCCATCTTTTGAGATTACATTAACAAGGAAAGTTTGAACTTGCTGCACTCAACCTTCTTCGTAGAAATTAAACTGATTCCTAGAAGCGAATTAACTTATTTCACACAGTACAGTGTTCGGTACTGAAGATGTTTCTTTTCTAAAGAAACTACTTTAGAAATGAGGCGAATCCACTAACTTGTACATCTTGTTAGATTACACAAAGTAGGAAAGTTTGAACTTGCTGCACTCAACAATCTTTGTAGAGGAAAGCAAGTGATTCCTAGAATCGAACTAGCTCATTTCACATAGTACAGTGTTCGGTAATGAAGATGTTTGTTTTCTAAACAAACTACTTTAGAAATGAGGCCAATCTACTAAGTTGTTCATCTTTTCAGATTACATTAACAAGGAAAGTTTGAACTTGCTGCACTCAACCTTCTTTTGTAGGAAAGCAACTGATTCCTAGAACCGAATGAGCTTATTTCACACAGTACAATGTTCGCAATGAAGATGTTTTGTTTTCAACAAACTACTTTACAAATGAGTCGAATCTACTAACTTGGCCATCTCTTGAGATTACATTAACAAGGAAAGTTTGAACTTGCTGCACTCAACCTTCTTTGTAGAAATTAAGTGATTCCTAGAACCAAATTAACTTATTTCACACAGTACAGTGTTCGGTAATGAAGATGTTTGTTTTCTAAAGAAACTACTTTAGAAATGAGGCGAATCCACTAACTTGTACATCTTGTTAGTTTACACTAAGTAGGAAAGTTTGAACTTGCTGCACTCAACCTTCTTTGTAGGAAAGCAAGTGATTCCTAGAACCGAATTGGCTTATTTCACACAGTACAGTGTTCGGTAATGAAGATGTTTGTTTTCTAAGAAAAACTACTTTAGAAATGAGGCCAATCTACTAAGTTGTGCATCTTTTCAGGTTACATTAACAAGAAAGTTTGAACTGGCTGCACTCAACCTTCTTTGTAGGAAAGCAACTGATTCCAAGAACCGAATGAGCTTATTTCACACAGAACAATGTTCGGCAATGAAGATGTTTGTTTTCTCAAGAAACTACTTTACAAATGAGGCGAATCTACTAATTTGCCATCTTTTTAGATTACATTAACAAGGAAAGTTTGAACTTGCTGCACTCAACCTTCTTTGTAGGAAAACAACTGATTCCTAGAACCCAATGAGCTTATTTCACACAGTACAATGTTCGCAATGAAGATGTTTGTTTTCTCAAGAAACTACTTTTAGAAATGAGGCGAATCACTAACTTGTACATCTTTTTAGATTACATTAACTAGGAAAGTTTGAACTTGCTGCACTCAACCTTCTTTTGAAAGGAAACTGATTCCTAGAACCGAATGAGCTTATTTCACACAGTACAATGTTCGCAATGAAGATGTTTGTTTTCTCAACAAACTACTTTAGAAATGAGGCGAATCTACTAACTTCACCATCTTTTTAGATTACATTAACAAGGAAAGTTTGAACTTGCTGCACTCAACTTTCTTTGTTGGAAAGCAACTGATTCCTAGAACCGAATGAGCTTATTATTTCACACAGTACAATGTTCGCAATGAAGATGTTTGTTTTCTCAACAAAGTACTTTAGAAATGAGGCGAATCTTCTAACTTGGCCATCTTTTAGATTACATTAAGAAGGAAAGTTTGAACTTGCTGCACTCAACCTTCTTTGTAGAAATTAAACTGATTCCTAGAAGCAAATTAACTTATTTCACACAGTACAGTGTTCGTACTGAAGATGTTTGTTTTCTAAAGAAACTACTTTAGAAATGAGGCCAATCTACTAACTTGTGCATCTTTTCAGATTACATTAACAAGGAAAGTTTGAACTTGCTGCACTCAACCTTCTTTTGTAGGAAAGCAACTGATTCCTAGAACCGAATGAGCTTATTTCACACAGTACAATGTTCGGCAATGAAGATGTTTGTTTTCTCAACAAACTACTTTACAAATGAGTCAAATCTACTAACTTGGCCATCTTTTCAGATTACATTAACAAGGAAAGTTTGAACTTACTGCACTCAACCTTCTTTGGAGGAAAGCAACTGATTCCTAGAACCGAATGAGCTTATTTCACACAGTAAAAGGTTGGCAATGAAGATGTTTGTTTTCTCAAGAAACTACTTTACAAATGAGGCGAATCTACTAACTTGGCCATCTTTTGAGATTACATTAACAAGGAAAGTTTGAACTTGCTGCACTCAACCTTCTTTGTAGAAATTAAACTGATTCCTAGAACCGAATTAGCTTATTTCACACAGTACAAGTGTTCAGTACTGAAGATGTTTGTTTTCTAAGGAAAACTACTTTAGAAATGAGGCGAATCCACTAACTTGTACATCTTGTTAGTTTACACAAAATAGGAAAGTTTGAACTTGCTGCACTCAACCTTCTTCGTAGGAAAGCAAGTGATTCCTAGAACGAAACTAGCTTATTTCACATAGTACAGTGTTCGGGCAATGAAGATGTTTGTTTTCTAAACAAACTACTTTTAGAAATGAGGCCAATCTACTAAGTTGTGCATCTTTTCAGATTACATTAACAAGGAAAGTTTGAACTTGCTGCACTCAACCTTCTTTGTAGGAAAACAACTGATTCCTAGAACCGAATGAGCTTATTTCACACAGTACAATGTTCGGCAATGAAGATGTTTGTTTTCTCAACAAACTACTTTTACAAATGAGGCGAATCTACTAACTTGGCCATCTTTTAGATTACATTAACAAGGAAAGTTTGAACTTGCTGCACCTAACCTTCTTTGTAGAAATTAAACTGATTCCTAGAACCGAATTAGCTTATTTCACACAGTACAGTGTTCGGCAATGAAGATGTTTGTTTTCTCAAGAAACTACTTTAGAAATGAGGCCAATCTACTAACTTGTGCATCTTTTAGATTACATTAACAAGGAAAGTTTGAACTTGCTGCACTCAACCTTCTTTGTAGGAAAACAACTGATTCCTAGAACCATATGAGCTTATTTCACACAGTACAATGTTCAGCAATGAAGATGTTTGTTTTCTCAACAAACTACTTTACAAATGAGTTGAATCCACTAACTTGGCCATCTTTTTAGATTACATTAACAAGGAAAGTTTGAACTTGCTGCACTCAACCTTCTTTGTAGGAAAGCAACTGATTCCTAGAACCGAATGAGCTTATTTCATACACTACAGTGTTCGGTACTGATGATGTTTCTTTTCTAAAGAAACTACTTTAGAAATGAGGTCAATCTACTACGTTATGCATCTTTTCAGATTACATTAACAAGGAAAGTTTGAACTTGCTGCACTCAACCTTCTTTGTAGGAAAGCATCTGATTCCTAGAACCGAATGAGCTTATTTCACACAGTACAATGTTCGGCAATGAAGATGTTTTTTCTCAAGAAAGTACTTTAGAAATGAGGCGAATCTTCTAACTTGGCCATCTTTTGAGATTACATTAACAAGGAAAGTTTGAACTTGCTGCACTCAACCTTCTTTGTAGAAATTAAACTGATTCCTAGAACCGAATTAGCTTATTTCACACAGTACAGTGTTCGGCAATGAAGATGTTTCTTTTCTAAAGAAACTACTTTAGAAATGAGGCCAATCTACTAACTTATGCATCTTTTTAGGTTACATTAACAAGGAAAGTTTGAACTTGCTGCACTCAACCTTCTTTGTAGAAATTAAACTGATTCCTAGAACCGAATTAACTTATTTCAACAGTACAGTGTTCGCAATGAAGATGTTTGTTTTCTAAAGAAACTACTTTAGAAATGAGGCGAATCTACTAACTTGTACATCTTTTTAGATTACATTAACAAGGAAAGTTTGAACTTGCTGCAGTCAACCTTCTTTGTAGGAAAGCAACTGATTCCTAGAACCGAATGAGCTTATTTCACACAGTACAATGTTCGGCAATGAAGATGTTTGTTTTCTCAACAAACTACTTTAGAAATGAGTCGAATCTACTAACTTGGCCATCTTTTAGATTACATTAACAAGGAAAGTTTGAACTTGCTGCACTCAACCTTCTTTGTAGGAAAGCAACTGATTCCAGAACTGAATGAGCTTATTTCACACAGTACAATGTTCGGCAAAAAGATGTTTGTTTTCTCAACAAACTACTTTACAAATGAGCCGAATCTACTAACTTGGCCATCTTTTTAGATTACATTAACAAGGAAAGTTTGAACTTGCTGCACTCAACCTTCTTTGTAGGAAAGCAACTGATTCCTAGAACCGAATTAAGTTATTTCACACAGTACAGTGTTCGGTACTGAAGATGTTTGTTTTCTAAAGAAACTACTTTATAAATGAGGCGAATCCACTAACTTGTACATCTTGTTAGATTACATTAAAACTAAGGAAAGTTTGAACTTGCTGCACTCAACCTTCTTCGTAGGGAAAGCAAGTGATTCTGAGAATCGAACTAGCTCATTTCACATAGTACAGTGTTCGGTAATGAAGATGTTTGTTTTCTAAACAAACTACTTTAGAAATGAGGCCAATCTACTAAGTTGTGCATCTTTTCAGATTACATTAACAGGGAAAGTTTGAACTTGCTGCACTCAACCTTCTTTGTAGGAAAGCAACTGATTCCTAGAACCGAATGAGCTTATTTCACACAGTACAATGTTCGCAATGAAGATGTTTGTTTTCTCAACAAACTACTTTACAAATGAGTCGAATCTACTAACTTGGCCATCTTTTTAGATTACATTAACAAGGAAATTTTGAACTTGCTGCACTCAACCTTCTTTGTAGGAAAGCATCTGATTCCTAGAACCGAATGAGCTTATTTCACACAGTACAATGTTCGGCAATGAAGATGTTTTTTTCAACAAAGTACTTAACAAATGAGGCGAATCTTCTAACTTGGCCATCTTTTGAGATTACATTAACAAGGAAAGTTTGAACTTGCTGCACTCAACCTTCTTTTGTAGAAATTAAACTGATTCCTAGAACCGAATTAACTTATTTCACACAGTACAGTGTTCGGTACTGAAGATGTTTTTTCTAAAGAAACTACTTTAGAAATGAGGCCAATCTACTACGTTATGCATCTTTTCAGGTTACATTAACAAGTAAAGTTTGAACTTGCTGCACTCAACCTTCTTTGGAGAAATTAAACTGATTCCCAGAAGCGAATTAACTTATTTCAACAGTACAGTGTTCGGTAATGAAGATGTTTGTTTTCTAAAGAAACTACTTTAGAAATGAGGCCAATCTACTACGTTGTGCATCTTTTCAGATTACATTAACAAGGAAAGTTTGAACTTGCTGCAGTCAACCTTCTTTGTAGGAAAGCAACTGATTCCTAGAACTGAATGAGCTTATTTCACACAGTACAATGTTCAGTAATGAAGATGTTTGTTTTCTCAACAAACTACTTTACAAATGAGTCTAATCTACTAAAATGGCCATCTTTTTAGATTATATTAACAAGGAAAGTTTGAACTTGCTGCACTCAACCTTCTTTGTAGGAAATCAAATGATTCCTAGAACCGAATGAGCTTATTTCACACAGTACAATGTTCGGCAATGAAGATGTTTGTTTTTTCAACAAAGTACTTTACAAATGAGGTGAATGTTCTAACTTGGCCATATTTTGAGATTACATTAACAAGGAAAGTTTGAACTTGCTGCACTCAACCTTCTTCGTAGAAATTAAACTGATTCCTAGAAGCGAATTAACTTATTTCACACAGTACAGTGTTCGGTACTGAGGATGTTTCTTTTCGAAAGAAACTACTTTAGAAATGAGGCGAATCCACTAACTTGTACATCTTGTTAGTTTACACAAAGTAGGAAAGTTTGAACTTGCTGCACTCAACCTTCTTCGTAGGAAAGCTAGTGATTCCTAGAATCGAACTAGCTCATTTCTCATAGTACAGTGTTCGGTAATGAAGATGTTTGTTTTCTAAAGAAACTACTTTAGAAATGAGGCCAATTTACTACATTGTGCATCTTTTCAGATTATATTAACAAGGAAAGTTTGAACTTGCTGCACTCAACCATCTTCGAAGGAAAGCAACTGATTCCTAGAATCGAACTAGCTCATTTCACATAGTACAGTGTTCGGTAATGAAGATGTTTGTTTTCTAAAGAAACTACTTTAGAAATGAGGCCAATTTACTACGTTGTGCATCTTTTCAGATTACATTAACAAGGAATGTTTGAACTTGCTACACTGAACCTTCTTTGTAGGAAAGCAACTGATTCCTAGAACTGAATGAGCTTATTTCACACAGTACAATGTTAGGCAATGAAGATGTTTGTTTTCTAAACAAATTACTTTACAGATGAGTCGAATCTACTAACTTGGCCATCTTTTTAGTTTACATTAACAAGGAAAGTTTGAACTTGCTGCACTCAACCTTCTTTTTAGGAAAGCAACTGCTTCCTAGATCCGAATGAGCTTATTTCACACAGTACAATTTCGGCAATGAACATGGTTGTTTTCTCAACAAAGTACTTTACAAATGAGGTGAATCTTCTAACTTGGCCATCTTTGAGATTACATTAACAAGGAAAGTTTGAACTTGCTGCACTCATCCTTCTTCGTAGGAATTAAACTGATTCCCAGAAGCGAATTAACTTATTTCACACAGTACAGTGTTCGGTACTGAAGATATTTCTTTTCTAAAGAAACTACTTTAGAAATGAGGTGAATCCACTAACTTGTACACCTTGTTAGATTACACAAAGTAGGAAAGTTTGAACTTGCTGCACTCAACCTTCTTTGTAGGAAAGCAAGTGATTCCTAGAATCGAACTAGCTCCTTTCACATAGTACAGTGTTCGGTAATGAAGATGTTTGTTTTCTAAACAAACTACTTTAGAAATGAGGCCAATCTACTAAGTTGTTTTTCTTTTCAGATTACCTTAACAAGGAAAGTTTGAACTTGCTGCACTCAACCTTCTTTGTAGGAAAGCAACTGATTCCCAGAACCGAATGAGCTTATTTCACACAGTACAATGTTCGGCAATGAAGGTGTTTGTTTTCTACACAAACTACTTTACAAATGAGGCGAATGTTCTAACTTGGCCATCTTTTGAGTTTACATTAACAAGGAAATTTTGAACTTGCTGCACTCAACCTTCTTCGTAGAAATTAAACTGATTCCTAGAAGCGAATTAACTTATTTGACACAGTACAGTGTTCGGTACTGAAGATGTTTCTTTTCTAAAGAAACTACTTTAGAAATGAGGCCAATCTACTACGTTGTGTATCTTTTCATGTTACATTAACAAGTAAAGTTTGAACTTGCTGCACTCAACCTTCTTTGTAGAAATTAAACTGATTCCTAGAAGCGAATTAACTTATTTCAACAGTACAGTGTTCGTTAATGAAGATGTTTGTTTTCTAAAGAAAATACTTTAGAAATGAGGCCAATCTACTACGTTGTGCATCTTTTCAGATTACATTAACAAGGAAAGTTTGAACTTGCTGCACTCAACCTTCTTTGTAGGAAAGCAACTGATTCCTAGAACTGAATGAGCTTATTTCACACAGTACAATGTTCGGCAATGAAGATGTTTGTTTTCTCAACAAACTACTTTACAAATGAGTCAAATCTACTAACTTGGCCATCTTTTTAGATTATATTAACAAGGAAAGTTTGACCTTGCTGCACTCAACCTTCTTTGTAGTAAAGCAACTGATTCCTAGAACCGAATGACCTTATTTCACACAGTACAATGTTCGGCAATGAAGATGTTTGTTTTCTCAACAAAGTACTTTACAAATGAGGTGAATGTTCTAACTTGGCCATATTTTGAGATTACATTAACAAGGAAAGTTTGAACTTCCTGCACTCAACCTTCTTCGTAGAAATTAAACTGATTCCTAGAAGCGAATTAACTTATTTCACACAGTACAGTGTTCGGTACTGAGGATGTTTCTTTGCTAAAGAAACTACTTTAGAAATGAGGCGAATCCACTAACTTGTACATCTTGTTAGTTTACACAATGTAGGAAAGTTTGAACTTGCTGCACTCAACCTTCTTCGTAGGAAAGCTAGTGAATCCTAGAATCGAACTAGCTCATTTCACATAGTACAGTGTTCGGTAATGAAGATGTTTATTTTCTAAACAAACTACTTTAGAAATGAGGCCAATCTACTAAGTTGTGCATCTTTTCAGATTACATTAACAAGGAAAGTTTGAAGTTGCTGCACTCAACCTTCTTTGTAGGAAAGCAACTGATTCCTAGAACCGAATGAGCTTATTTCACACAGTACAATGTTCGGCAATGAAGATGTTTGTTTTCTCAACAAACTACTTTACAAATGAGTCGAATCTACTAACTTGGCCATCTTTTTAGATTACATTAACAAGGAAAGTTTGAAGTTGCTGCACTCAACCTTCCTTGTAGGAAAGCAACTGATTCCCAGAACTGAATGAGCTTATTTCACACAGTACAATGTTCGGCAATAAACATATTAATTTTCTCAACAAACTACTTTACAAATGAGCCGAATCTACTAACTTGGCCATCGTTTTAGATTACATTAACAAGGAAAGTTTGAACTTGCTGCACTCAACCTTCTTTGTAGGAAAGCAACTGATTCCTAGAAGCGAATTAAGTTATTTCACACAGTACAGTGTTCGGTACTGAAGATGTTTCTTTTCTAAAGAAACTACTTTATAAATGAGGCGAATCCACTAACTTGTACATCTTGTTAGATTACACAAACTAATAAAGTTTGAACTTGCTGCACTCAACCTTCTTCGTAGGAAAGCAAGTGATTCTGAGAATCGAACTAGCTCATTTCACATAGCGCAGTGTTCGGTAATGAAGATGTTTGTTTTCTAAACAAACTACTTTAGAAATCAGGCCAATCTACTAAGTTGTGCATCTTTTCAGATTACATTAACAAGGAAAGTTTGAACTTGCTGCAGTCAACCTTCTTTGTAGGAAAGCAACTGATTCCTAGAACCGAATGAGCTTATTTCACACAGTACAATGTTCGGCAATGAAGATGTTTGTTTTCTCAACAAAGTACTTTACAAATGAGTCGAATCTACTAACTTGGCCATCTTTTTACATTACATTAACAAGGAAATTTTGAACTTGCTGCACTCAACCTTCTTTGTAGGAAAGCATCTGATTCCTAGATCCGAATGAGCTTATTTCACACAGTACAATGTTCGGCAATGAAGATGTTTTTTTCTCAACAAAGTACTTAACAAATGAGGCGAATCTTCTAACTTGGCCATCTTTTGAGATTACATTAACAAGGAAAGTTTGAACTTGCTGCACTCAACCTTCTTCGTAGAAATTAAACTGATTCCTAGAAGCGAATTAACTTATTTCACACAGTACAGTGTTCGGTACTGAAGATGTTTCTTTTCTAAAGAAACTACTTTAGAAATGAGGCCAATCTACTACGTTATGCATCTTTTCAGGTTACATTAACACGTAAAGTTTGAACTTGCTGCACTCAACCTTCTTTGGAGAAATTAAACTGATTCCCAGAAGCGAATTAACTTATTTCAACAGTACAGTGTTCGGTAATGAAGATGTTTGTTTTCTAAAGAAACTACTTTAGAAATGAGGCCAATCTACTACGTTGTGCATCTTTTCAGATTACATTAACAAGGAAAGTTTGAACTTGCTGCAGTCAACCTTCTTTGTAGGAAAGCAACTGATTCCTAGAACTGAATGAGCTTATTTCACACAGTACAATGTTCGGCGATGAAGATGTTTGTTTTCTCAACAAACTACTTTACAAATGAGTCTAATCTACTAAAATGGCCATCTTTTTAGATTATATTAACAAGGAAAGTTTGAACTTGATGCACTCAACCTTCTTTGTAGGAAAGCAAATGATTCCTAGAACCGAATGAGCTTATTTCACACAGTACAATGTTCGGCAATGAAGATGTTTGTTTTCTCAACAAAGTACTTTACAAATGAGGTGAATGTTCTAACTTGGCCATATTTTGAGATTACATTAACAAGGAAAGTTTGAACTTGCTGCACTCAACCTTCTTCGTAGAAATTAAACTGATTCCTAGAAGCGAATTAACTTATTTCACACAGTACAGTGTTCGGTACTGAGGATGTTTCTTTTCGAAAGAAACTACTTTAGAAATGAGGCGAATCCACTAACTTGTACATCTTGTTAGTTTACACAAAGTAGGAAAGTTTGAACTTGCTGCACTCAACCTTCTTCGTAGGAAAGCTAGTGATTCCTAGAATCGAACTAGCTCATTTCACATATAGTACAGTGTCTGGTAATGAAGATAATTGATTTCTAAACAAACTACTTTAGAAATGAGGCCAATCTACTAAGTTGTGCATCTTTTCAGATTACATTAACAAGGAAAGTTTGAACTTGCTGCACTCAACCTTCTTTGTAGGAAAGCAACTGATTCCTAGAACCGAATGAGCTTATTTCACACAGTACAATGTTCGGCAATTAAGATGTTTGTTTTCTCAACAAGGTACTTTACAAATGAGTCGAATCTTCTAACTTGGCCATCTTTTTAGATTACATTAACAAGGAAAGTTTGAACTTGCTGCACTCAACCTTCTTCGTAGAAATGAAACTGATTCCTAGAAGCGAGTTAACTTATTTGACACAGTACAGTGTTCGGTACTGAAGATGTTTCTTTTCTAAAGAAACTACTTTAGAAATGAGGCCAATGTACTACGTTGTGCATCTTTTCAGATTACATTAACAAGGGAAGTTTGAACTTGCTGCACTCAACCTTCTTCGTAGGAAAGCAAGTGATTCTGAGAATCGAACTAGCTCATTTCACATATTACAGTGTTCGGTAATGAAGATGTTTGTTTTCTAAACAAACGACTTTTGAAATGAGGCCAATCTACTAAGTTGTGCATCTTTTCAGATTACATTAACAAGGAAAGTTTGAACTTGCTGCACTCAACCTTCTTTGTAGGAAAGCAACTGATTCCTAGAACCAAATGAGCTTATTTCACACAGTACAATGTTCGGCAATGAAGATGTTTGTTTTCTCAACAAAGTACTTTACAAATGAGGGCGAATGTTCTAACTTGGCCATCTTTTGATATTACATTAACAAGGAAAGTTTGAACTTGCTGCACTCAACCTTCTTCGTAGAAATTAAACTGATTCCTAGAAGCGAATTAACTTATTTGACACAGTACAGTGTTCGGTACTGAAGATGTTTCTTTTCTAAAGAAACTACTTTAGAAATGAGGCGAATCCACTAACTTGTACATCTTGTTAGTTTACACAAAGTAGGAAAGTTTGAACTTGCTGCACTCAACCTTCTTCGTAGGAAAGCAAGTGATTCCTAGAATCGAACTAGCTCATTTCACATATTTCAGTGTTCGGTAATGAAGATGTTTGTTTTCTAAACAAAGTACTTTAGAAATGAGGCCATTCTACTATGTTGTGCATCTTTTCAGATTACATTAACAAGAAAAGTTTGAACTTGCTACACTCAACCTTCTTGTAGGAAAGCAACTGATTCCTACAACCGAATGAGCTTATTTCACACAGTACAATGTTCGGCAATGAAGATGTTTGTTTTCTCAACAAAGTACTTTACAAATGAGGCGAATGTTCTAACTTGGCCATCTTTTGAGATTACATTAACAAGGAAAGTTTGAACTTGCTGCACTCTACCTTCTTTGTAGAAATTAAACTGATTCCTAGAAGCGAATTAACTTATTTCACACAGTACAGTGTTCGGTACTGAAGATGTTTCTTTTCTAAAGAAACTACTTTAGAAATGAGGCCAATCTACTACGTTGTGCATCTTTTCAGATTACATTAACAAGGAAAGTTTGAACTTGCTGCACTCAACCTTCTTCGTAGGAAAGCAAGTGATTCCTAGAATCGAACTAGCTCATTTCACATAGTACAGTGTTCGGTAATGAAGATGTTTGTTTTCTAAAGAAACTACTTTAGAAATGAGGCCAATCTACTACGTTGTGCATCTTTTCAGATTACATTAACAAGGAAAGTTTGAACTTGCTACACTCAACCTTCTTTGTAGGAAAGCAACTGATTCCTAGAACCGAATGAGCTTATTTCACACAGTACAATGTTCGGCAATGAAGATGTTTGTTTTCTCAACAAACTACTTTAGAAATGAGTCGAATCTACTAACTTGGACATCTTTTTAGATTACATTAACAAGGAAAGTTTGAACTTGGTGCACTCAACCTTCTTTTTAGGAAAGCAACTGATTCCTAGATCCGAATGAGCTTATTTCACACAGTACAATTTCGGCAATGAAGATGTTGGTTTTCTCAACAAAGTACTTTACAAATGAGGCGAATCTTCTAAGTTGGCCATCTTTTGAGATTACATTAACAAGGAAAGTTTGAACTTGCTGCACTCAACCTTCTTCGTAGGAATTAAAGTGATTCCCAGAAGCGAATTAACTTATTTCACACAGTACAGTGTTCGGTACTGAAGATGTTTCTTTTCTAAAGAAACTACTTTAGAAATGTGGCGAATCCACTAACTTGTACATCTTGTTAGATTACACAAAGTAGGAATGTTTGAACTTGCTGCACTCAACCTTCTTCGTAGGAAAGCAAGTGATTCCTAGAATCGAACTAGCTCCTTTCACATAGTACAGTGTTCGGTAATGAAGATGTTTGTTTTCTAAACAAACTACTTTAGAAATGAGGCCAATCTACTAAGTTGTGCATCTTTTCAGATTACATTAACAAGGAAAGTTTGAACTTGCTGCACTCAACCTTCTTTGTAGGAAAGCAACTGATTCCTAGAACCGAATGAGCTTATTTCACACAGTACAATGTTCGACAATGAAGATGTTTGTTTTCTCAACAAACTACTTTACAAATGAGGCGAATCTACTACCTTGGCCGTCTTTTTAGATTACATTAACAAGGAAAGTTTGAACTTGCTGCACTCAACCTTCTTTGTAGGAAAGCAACTGATTCCTAGAACCGAATGAGCTTATTTCACACAGTACAATGTTCGGCAATGAAGATGTTTGTTTTCTCAACAAAGTACTTTACAAATGAGTCGAATCTACTAACTTGGCCATCTTTTTACATTACATTAACAAGGAAATTTTGAACTTGCTGCACTCAACCTTCTTTGTAGGAAAGCATCTGATTCCTAGATCCGAATGAGCTTATTTCACACAGTACAATGTTCGGCAATGAAGATGTTTTTTTCTCAACAAAGTACTTAACAAATGAGGCGAATCTTCTAACTTGGCCATCTTTTGAGATTACATTAACAAGGAAAGTTTGAACTTGCTGCACTCAACCTTCTTTGTAGAAATTAAACTGATTCCTAGAAGCGAATTAACTTATTTCACACAGTACAGTGTTGGGCAATGAAGATGTTTGTTTTCTAAAGAAACTACTTTAGAAATGAGGCCAATCTACTACGTTATGCATCTTTTCAGGTTACATTAACTAGGAAAGTTTGAACTTGCTGCACTCAACCTTCTTTGGAGAAATTAAACTGATTCCTAGAAGCGAATTAACTTATTTCAACAGTACAGTGTTCGGCAATGAAGATGTTTGTTTTCTAAAGAAACTACTTTAGAAATGAGGCCAATCTACTACGTTGTGCATCTTTTTCAGATTACATTAACAAGGAAAGTTTGAACTTGCTGCAGTCAACCTTCTTTGTAGGAAAGCAACTGATTCCTAGAACTGAATGAGCTTATTTCACACAGTACAATGTTCGGCGATGAAGTTGTTTGTTTTCTCAACAAACTACTTTACAAATGAGTCTAATCTACTAAAATGGCCATCTTTTTAGATTATATTAACAAGGAAAGTTTGAACTTGATGCACTCAACCTTCTTTGTAGGAAAGCAAATGATTCCTAGAACCGAATGAGCTTATTTCACACAGTACAATGTTCGGCAATGAAGATGTTTGTTTTCTTACTTTACAAATGAGGTGAATGTTCTAACTTGGCCATATTTTGAGATTACATTAACAAGGAAAGTTTGAACTTGCTGCACTCAACCTTCTTTCAGAAATTAAACTGATTCCTAGAAAATTAGCTTATTTCACACAGTACAATGTTAAATTTACTGAGGATTGTTTTCTCAAGAAACTACTTTAGAAATGAGGCGAATCTACTAACTTGTACATCTTGTTACATTACACAAAAGGAAAGTTTGAACTTGCTGCACTCAACCTTCTTTGTAGGAAAGCAAGTGATTCCTAGAACTGAATTAGCTTATTTCACACAGTACAATGTTCGGCAATGAAGATGTTTGTTTTCTAAACAAACTACTTTAGAAATGAGGCGAATCTACTAAGTTGTACATCTTTTTGATTACACAAACTAGGAAAGTTTGAACTTGCTGCACTCAACCTTCTTTGTAGGAAAGCAAAGTGATTCCTAGAACAATTAGCTTATTTCACACAGTACAATGTTGGCAATGAAGATGTTTGTTTTCTCAAGAAACTACTTTACTTGCGAATCTACTAACTTGTACATCTTGTTAGATTACACAAACTAGGAAAGTTTGAACTTGCTGCACTCAACCTTCTTTGTAGAAAGCAAGTGATTCCTAGAGCGAATTAGCTTATTTCACACAGTACAATGTTCGGCAATGAAGATGTTTGTTTTCTCAAGAAACTACTTTAGAAATGAGGCAGAATGTACTCTTGTACATCTTGTTAGATTACACAAACTAGGAAAGTTTGAATTGCACTCAACCTTTTTGTAGGAAACAAGTGATTCCTAGAACGAATAGCTTATTTCACACAGTACAATGTTCGGTAATGAAGATGTTTGTTTTCTAAACAAACTACTTTAGAAATGAGGCGAATCTACTAAGTTGTGCATCTTTTCAGATTACATTAACAAGGAAAGTTTGAACTTGCTGCACTCAACCTTCTTTGTAGGAAAGCAAGTGATTCCTAGAACCGAATAGCTTATTTCACACAGTACAATGTTCGGCAATGAAGATGTTTGTTTTCTCAACAAGGTACTTTACAAATGAGTCGAATCTTCTAACTTGTACATCTTTTAGATTACATTAACAAGGAAAGTTTGAACTTGCTGCACTCAACCTTCTTTGTAGAAATTAAACTGATTCCTAGAACGAATTAACTTATTTCACACAGTACAATGTTTGCAATGAAGATGTTTGTTTTCTAAAGAAACTACTTTAGAAATGAGGCCAATGTACTACTAACTTGTACATCTTGTTAGATTACAAACTAGGAAAGTTTGAACTTGCTGCACTCAACCTTCTTTTGTAGGAAAGCAAGTGATTCTAGAATCGAACTAGCTCATTTCACATATTACAGTGTTCGGGCAATGAAGATGTTTGTTTTCTAAACAAACGACTTTAGAAATGAGGCCAATCTACTAAGTTGTGCATCTTTTCAGATTACATTAACAAGGAAAGTTTGAACTTGCTGCACTCAACCTTCTTTGTAGGAAAGCAACTGATTCCTAGAACCAAATGAGCTTATTTCACACAGTACAATGTTCGGCAATGAAGATGTTTGTTTTCTCAACAAAGTACTTTACAAATGAGGCGAATGTTCTAACTTGTACATCTTTTAGATTACACAAACTAGGAAAGTTTGAACTTGCTGCACTCAACCTTCTTTGTAGAAATTAAACTGATTCCTAGAACCGAATTAACTTATTTGACACAGTACAGTGTTCGGTACTGAAGATGTTTGTTTTCTAAAGAAACTACTTTAGAAATGAGGCGAATCTACTAACTTGTACATCTTGTTAGTTTACACAAACTAGGAAAGTTTGAACTTGCTGCACTCAACCTTCTTTGTAGGAAAGCAAGTGATTCCTAGAACGAATTAGCTTATTTCACATAGTACAATGTTCGCAATGAAGATGTTTGTTTTCTAAAAGAAACTACTTTAGAAATGAGGCCATTCTACTATGTTGTACATCTTTTTAGATTACACAAACAGGAAAGTTTGAACTTGCTGCACTCAACCTTCTTTGTAGGAAAGCAAGTGATTCCTAGAACCGAATGAGCTTATTTCACACAGTACAATGTTACCAATGAAGATGTTTGTTTTCTCAACAAACTACTTTACAAATGAGGCGAATGTACTAACTTGTACATCTTTTTAGATTACATTAACAAGGAAAGTTTGAACTTGCTGCACTCTACCTTCTTTGTAGAAATTAAACTGATTCCTAGAAGCGAATTAACTTATTTCACACAGTACAAGTGTTCGGTACTGAAGATGTTTGTTTTCTAAAGAAAAACTACTTTAGAAATGAGGCGAATCTACTACGTTGTGCATCTTTTCAGATTACATTAACAAGGAAAGTTTGAACTTGCTGCACTCAACCTTCTTTGTAGGAAAGCAAGTGATTCCTAGAATCGAATTAGCTCATTTCACAGTACAGTGTTCGGTAATGAAGATGTTTGTTTTCTAAAGAAACTACTTTAGAAATGAGGCCAATCTACTACGTTGTGCATCTTTTCAGATTACACAAACAAGGAAAGTTTGAACTTGCTACACTCAACCTTCTTTGTAGGAAAGCAAGTGATTCCTAGAACCGAATGAGCTTATTTCACAAAGTACAATGTTCGGCAATGAAGATGTTTGTTTTCTCAAGAAACTACTTTAGAAATGAGTCGAATCTACTAACTTGACATCTTTTAGATTACATTAACAAGGAAAGTTTGAACTTGGTGCACTCAACCTTCTTTTTAGGAAAGCAACTGATTCCTAGATCCGAATG
The DNA here is from genome assembly GCA_036365145.1 of Orientallactaga sibirica. Classification (NCBI taxonomy): domain Eukaryota; kingdom Metazoa; phylum Chordata; class Mammalia; order Rodentia; family Dipodidae; genus Orientallactaga; species Orientallactaga sibirica. Next base: position 164,607 of record JAEOAD010002619.1, read on the forward strand.
AGCTTATTTCACACAGTACAATTTCGGCAATGAAGATGTTGGTTTTCTCAACAAAGTACTTTACAAATGAGGCGAATCTTCTAAGTTGGCCATCTTTTGAGATTACATTAACAAGGAAAGTTTGAACTTGCTGCACTCAACCTTCTTTGTAGTGAATTAAAGTGATTCCCAGAACCGAATTAACTTATTTCACACAGTACAGTGTTTAATTACTGAAGATGTTTCTTTTCTAAAGAAACTACTTTAGAAATGTGGCGAATCCACTAACTTGTACATCTTGTTAGATTACACAAAGTAGGAATGTTTGAACTTGCTGCACTCAACCTTCTTTGTAGGAAAGCAAGTGATTCCTAGAATCGAACTAGCTCCCTTTCACATAGTACAGTGTTATTAATGAAGATGTTTGTTTTCTAAACAAACTACTTTAGAAATGAGGCCAATCTACTAAGTTGTGCATCTTTTTCAGATTACATTAACAAGGAAAGTTTGAACTTGCTGCACTCAACCTTCTTTGTAGGAAAGCAACTGATTCCTAGAACCGAATGAGCTTATTTCACACAGTACAATGTTAGACAATGAAGAAGTTTGTTTTCTCAACAAACTACTTTACAAATGAGCGAATCTACTACCTTATACATCTTTTAGATTACACAAACTAGGAAAAGTTTGAACTTGCTGCACTCAACCTTCTTTGTAGGAAAGCAACTGATTCCTAGAACCGAATTAGCTTATTTCACACAGTACAATGTTAGGCAATGAAGATGTTTGTTTTCTCAACAAACTACTTGAAGAAATGAAACCCAATCTACTAACTTGGCCATCTTTTAGATTACATTAACAAGGAAACTTTTGAACTTGCTGCACTCAACCTTCTTTGTAGGAAAGCAACTGATTCCTAGAAGAAAATTAGCTTATTTCACACAGTACAATGTTAAATAATGAAGATGTTTTTTCTAAAGAAACTACTTTACAAATGAGGCCAATCTACTAACTTGGCCATCTTTCAGATTTTACATTAACTAGGAAAGTTTGAACTTACTGCACTCAACCTTTTTCTTGTAGAAATTAAACTGATTCCTAGAAGCTTAATTAACTTATTTCACACAGTACAGTGTTAAATTAATGAAGATGTTTGTTTTCTAAAGAAACTACTTTAGAAATGAAGGGCCAATCTACGTTGTACATCTTTTCAGATTACATTAACACGGAAAGTTTGAACTTGCTGCACTCAACCTTCTTTGGAGAAATTAAACTGATTCCGGGGCTTAATTAACATTTCACACAGAGTACAGTGTTCGGTAATGAAGAAGTTTGTTTTTTCAAAGAAACTACTTTAGAAATGAGGCCAATCTACTCGTTGCAGCATCTTTTCAGATTACATTAACAAGAAAGTTTGAACTTGCTGCAGTCAACCTTCTTTGTAGGAAAGCAACTGGATTCCTAGAACTGAATGAGCTGATTTCAGTACAATGTTGCAATGAAGATGTTTGTTTCTCAACAAACTCTTTAAAAAATGAGTCTAATCTACTAAAATGGCCATCGTTTTAGATTACATTAACAAGTGAAAGTTTGAAATTGCTGCACTCAACCTTCTTTGAAGAAAAGCAAATGATTCCTAGATCCAAATGAGCTTATTTCACACAGTACAATGTTCGCAATGAAGATGTTTGTTTCTCAACAAACTACTTTAGAAATGAGGCGAATGTTCTAACATGGCCATCTTTTGAGATTACATTAACAAGAGAAGTTTGAACTTGCTGCACTCAACCTTCTTTGTAGAAAAACAACTGATTCCTAGAGCGAAGATTAACTTATTTCACACAGTACAGTGTTGATGCTGAAGATGTTTGTTTTCTCAAAAACTACTTTAGAAATAGTAAGAATCCACTAACTTGTACATCTTGTTAGTTTACACAAAGTGAAAGTTTGAACTTGCTGCACTCAACCTTCTTCGTAGGAAAGCTAGTGATTCCTAAGTCCAGACAGCTCATTTCACATATTACAGTGTTCATTAATGAAGATAATTGATTCTAAACAAACTACTTTAGAAATGAGGCCAATCTACTAAGTTGTGCATCTTTT